>DWGJ01001811.1:0-18062 GCA_018246895.1 Aspitha aspitha aspitha
ATAAGTACTATATCGTATGTATATATGTATGTTTATCAGCTGTCCGGTCACCATACACAGGCATTAAATTGCCTAATCTGGGATCAGGCAGCCGTGTGTGGAAATGTCCCTAGTTATTTATTTATTTACAGTTATTTATTAATTCTTATATTATTATCGTAATATCAGTATAGATTGGTTTTTGGCAATGTGTTATTAATACAGATGTAATAAATATCATCTGTAAACTGTCCACCACAAGGATAAAAAATAACGATAAATATTAATTGTGATAAAAATAATTGAAGATTGCTGTATATTTCATAACACATAAATTTTTATTCTTTAAATTGGCTTAACTTTCTTACTTACATAAAGCTTTACTTTTTATCGAATAAAACGAATAGATTACTTAAGTTACGTTCTATTCGTCTGTTGCGTGTATCTAAAACAGAAAATCCATTTTCAATTAGCTAAGAGTAGTGAAATGTAGCGGACATTTTTTTTTAATATCTAATTTGGGGTTTGGGTACACTAGGTACATGTCAGCCCCATTGTTCCTTACACAGACAGTACAAAAAAAACGATTACATTAATTAAAGTCGGGTAATAAGCGGACATTTAAATGGATACAGAGGCGATGGCGGACATCGACCGCGCGCTGCAGTTGACCGAGAACAAAAGGTCCCGCGCGCGAGCCCTAGCGCTCTGCCAGCGCGGGGTGATGCTGCGCAAGCGGGGCTCCGATGAGGGCGCGCGAGCCGCTTTCGCCGAAGCCGCCGAGCTGGGGAGTGCGTTCGCTAAGAAACAGGTGGGTATGAGCTATATGGGGGGGTATATGGTATAGATATATTAGTAGCTGTGCCCACGACTTCGCCCGCGCGAAAATCAATGTTTTCCTATTTTTGCAACATTTCGCTGCTTTTCATGAATACACGCACAATCCAAAATTCACATTTTACATGGTAGCCATTTGAAAATTAATCAAAATAAAACAATATTGTAAAAGATAACCAATTAGAAAACGAAATTTTTGCGCGACTTTATGCCGCTTTTGCCTTTATGAACGTGAGTCTTACTGAGTATGAAATATTTTGGATTTATTCGTGTTATAAACTGTTATTTTCAAAATTTTGAGTTGTGTGAGTGTTCGTGAAAAGCAGCGACATGTGCTCCGATGTGACGGTGGTATGTTGGTGGTCGGTTCAGGGAGAAGCTGTGCGGCGTGCTGCCGGCGCGCGCGCAGGGCTACATGTGGTCGCTGGCGTTCAGCACCAGCCAACACGGCTTCTCGCTCGCCTCCATGTACCGCAAGATGCAGCGCGTCGACAGCCCCGTGCTGCTGCTCATCCAGGACACCGATAACAATGTGAGACTGTTTTTGTTATTAGAAAGAAAGAAAGAAAGAAAGAAAGAAAGAAAGAAAGAAAGAATAATTTTATTTGACCAAAAAATCCAACAAATAACAACAACATTGTAAATAAAGATTAAGTAAATAAATAAAGAAATAAAACTTTTAAAAATAAAAATTAAAAACAAAATTAAAATAAAATAGAAAAACAATAATTTATTAATAATTTTATTTATTAATAATATTATTTATTAACAACAATATTAACAATATAGCCAAGCGTTTGGCTGCTATCTCACCTGATGGTAAGCGAAGAGGCAGCCTACGATGTAGCACGCTTGCCCAAAAGATGATTATTCACTCTTGCTTTGAAAAGAGCTAGGTTCTACTTCTCGGGAAACACCGACGCAGGTAGACTGTTCTGTTCCTTGGCCGTGTGAATTAAGTACGATGAAGAAAACCGCTTTGTCCTGGTCAATGGGATATTTGGTAAGGGTGATGACCCGTCGTGCGTCTGGTCGTGCGAAAAGTAGGGCTGGAGGGACCGGGTCGTAGAGCACTTACTGCCGCATGTTTATACACATTCTCAAAATTGATTACATGAGAATATAACATCTTATTTAAGTTATTAAAAAAATACACTCCTTCCACATACTCACTCTAATGCTTCTATTTACTAAAAAAAGGTATTTAAATGTTCCTGGTTTTTGAAAATAACTATAAGCATGAAATATTTGAGGAAAATATCTCATGTGAAAGTTTTCATTATAGTCGTGTATTTTATTTGTTAAAATTATGTATTTTATCTGTATAAAAATATTTTTTCCTACCTGCATTGTATAGATACGTTTTCTTTTCCATGTACGAAAATATGAAACACATAAAATAAATGGAATGCGTGCACGCGTGCAGGTGTTCGGCGCGCTGACGTCGTGCGCGCTGCACCCGTCCGAGCACTTCTACGGCACGGGCGAGTCGCTGCTGTTCGCGTTCCAGCGCGCCGAGCCCGCGCGCCGCCGCTCGCTGCCGCCCGCCGACAGCGCCGCCGACGACGACCACAAGGAGCTCGACAACGAAGGTCGGTGCCTACCGGCGCCGGACAGCCCTCCGCGTGCCACACGGGGTTACCTATCTATCTATCTGTATATTAATACGTGAAGCGACAACTTTAAGATCCCTTTTTACGAAAATTGCGCGCACGGAGGAGTATGAAATTTGGCACACTTATAGTTTATGTGTAGGAGAAGTGCAGAATGCTAATATTTTTGCAGCACATTTCTTTGTTCTGTGTCTGGGCGTAATAGAACATGTATGTTTATCATCTGTCCGGTCACCATAATACAAGCACTAAATTGTCTAATTTGGGATCAGACAGCCTTGTGTGGAATTGTCCCCAGTTATTTCTTTGTTTTTTGTACATTATTAATTTTTATTGTAATTATAAATGACTGCATTGTAATTAGTGGAATAGTTATTATTAGCTGGAGGGCGACCGACGTATTTATATTGGAGGATCTTTTGTACCTTCATTTTGTTTAACTGTGTCTATGATATGTAATGCCGTTCCGTACAAATCCAACGTTTATAGACTTACAGACAACAGGCTTAGCCGTCTCGTTCTGGAGAAGAAACCCTACAGTGTGACGATAAAGGGATGATGATTTAAAACGGTGGTGATATTGAATCGTTTTCAGGCCAAGGAGTGACTTTCAAGACCAAATTCAAATACTGGGGCTGGACCGGAGACAACATGTACTTTATTCGCGGCAGCAGCGACAACATTTCCATTGGCGCTGGCGAGTGAGTGCCTTTTTTATTATAAACACATTTCATTTGTAACTTTTCTATTTAGTCATACTGTACTCCAAGTGTTTTAAAAATCATAAAAGTTTAGTTCGCAAGTATCAACCATCAACTTCTATTGCAATTATCTACCGATATACGATCTACAGATTCGATTTACGCGGGTTTTGGTAGATAATGCACGTAATAGTGCATTTGTGTTTTAGTTTAAGTTTCTAGTCTAATATGAGATTAAATTGTCCATGAGCCACCACCCCTAACAAATCTGATTGTGTGCCTTTGAGAAGACAGCGTGATGTACATAATATTTATGTAACGTTTCCCCAGCGGCAAGTTCGGCATCTGGCTGGACGGCGACCTGTACCTGGGCCGCACGCAGCGCTGCACCACGTACGGCAACGAGCCGCTCAGCACGCGCGAGGACTTCATCGTCAAGATCATGGAGTGCTGGACCTTCATCTGAACACGCCCCCTCTCCCTCCGCCGAGCTCCCCGCCACCCCGCAGCGCATCAATGTTAAGCTTTAGACTGTCTTATGAAATTTGCTACGAAGATTTGACACTTTTACAACGTCAGTCTCTTCGACCTTAGTACCGATGAGTCTGAAAACGTTTTTGTACTCGCATCGACTCGAGAGGTCCCGCGCGCCATCTAGTCACACGTACGGAAGCCGCACCTCGGGCGATGCACCCGCCGGGGCGTGTTCGGAGCGGCGCCGGCTCCCCGGGGCGAGTGCGTTATCCTAGTCAATTGTCGTTCGTATGTACGTCGGCCGGCCCGATGTTGGCCGCTCCGACCATTATTACGTGTCAATTCATACAATTATTATCTACTGTGCATTGTTGTTAAGGAAAAAAAATATTAAAACATATTTGTATTGATAAAGTAAAAATTATTGTATAATGTTATGTAGAGGTTTATATGTAACGAATCTACCGTTGTGTTTAGAAGCCGCGATAGGTGTCGCCCGCTCCCGCGGCGGAGCTCCCCTCGGGGCGCTGCCGACACCGCTATAATAATATGAATGTTTAGTTAACGTCGTAGAATATATCTTTCGTTGTCATGTCTGTTTGTATTTGAGTCATAATCTTAAGTTAGTGCGCATAATTTATGTTACACTTTCACTGTGATTTGATTAATATGTTTGCATTTTATTATTATTATTATATTGAAGGGATGACTATTTAATATTAATTATTAATTATGTAGTTGATTCGTTTTATTATTAGTTTCGTGCTTTACTTTCACTAGTTTTAGTGAGTGAATGTATGTATTCATAATTTTATGTATTCATGAGGGAACTATATTATTGTTTCATAAATAAATATGTTTCAAAAATTATGATGTAAAAGCTTCAGTACAGATTCGAGTAGCCGATACATTGTAAAATTAATGGCATAGAAAAAAATTAAATAGTTACCTTAGTGAGCTTGATGAATGTAATCGTCATTGTGCTTAGTAATTGTGTCACTCAGCATGATGTTCACTCAGAGTGGTTGCATGCTATTATGTATTTACCAGATTTTAAATATTGCAATTTACAATACGCCAATGTCTTATGCTTTGTCAATTGTTGATGCTTAGATTTTGTTAGGTTCTCGGATTAAGTATGTAAGACCATTCAGTAGAGTTTTAAGTAATGCGTGTTGCGTAGATCGAGATTCCTAATTATTACACCGACTTCGCCATCGGCTGGAGACGAAATGATGGCCAGTTGTTTCTTATATAGTTGCTACAATGAATAGAACGTAGATTTGTTTAACCAAATGCAATTGAAATGCGACATTGCCATTTAGATCCAGTGTGAATCGAGCTCGCTGTGCATCAACAAAGCGAGGTCGGCTCGCGCGGGCCACCGCCGGCTGCGCTGATAGATGATCCCAGGTAGCTGTTTTCAACATCTTTGTGGTCGTATTTTATTGTCAGTAGTATATGAACGTCGTGAATATTCCTATATGAGATTACTGGCGAGATATATTTTTTTGAAACTTGGAGAGTATTTCTAATGATGGCGTCAAGAGCTGCGGATAAATGTTAAATGGAAAATATAATATGTACCGCGATGCACGATGTTGAATTCAACTATGTAAGTTATTGTTGAGCATACTATTGTCGCGAGTGCGTCTGTCCATGCAAGATGAGTTTGTTATTGTTTGTCAAATATCTTGATAACCGACTTAGTTTTAACGTGAAATTATATCGGCATAATTATTGTTATAAATTTATAATTATTAAAATTGTTGATTAGCGAAGAGAACTAATACTTATTTATTATGTTGTGGTTTCCATATTTCGATTGCTGTAGTTGTGTATCATTTTACTAGTGATCCATTATGTAATTTCTAAGTTGTTAAAATGTAAATCAAGCCATAATAACTGAGAATATATTCTTTTGAGAAAGTCTGGGTTTTATTTTATTCTTTTACACTTTATTCAAACCGTCACAAATAATTAATACAACCAAAAACTGCAGAATACAAAAGATTTGTTCAGTAGTTGGATAGTTAATATTCCAAGCAATAATCATACACACCACCATCACCACATACTTTCTACAAAGATCACAGTGTCTCATGATATAATGCTAGTAATATCGATGTCGTCTATTATCATCAAAGTTTTGGTAGTCGTTATAACCTCTGGAATCGTGTTGATTTTGTCTATTGTGGTAGCCCCTGTTGTGGTCTCTGTTCCCACGCCATTCCGGATTGTACCGTCTGTTGTTACGTCGCTCGTTTCGTCGCCCCGAATGGCTCGGCGCCCACCAATTGTCTATTACTGGTGGTTTTGATGGTTCCGCACGGTGTACCTTCATAAATTCCTCATCATTTTCCGTAAAGCGATCTTTGAACTCTTCCTCACATTGAGCTAAAAAATCTTGATCTTCTTTTGATAAAGTTGTTGCAGACATCCTTAATGTCCAGGATATTGAATGAGGGAATCTGTAACTGATATAAGAGTATACTATGCAGTGATTTTTCTACGTAGGCAGTAGTCAAAACTTTACTTAAGACTTTCAAAACACATTTCCCCTTTAATAAAGCATTATTATGAATGTATATAATATGATAAATAATAGAAATAATAATAATAGGATAATCAATCACGTGTTTGCCAAATCACAAAAATGACCATCCAGAGAAATGATTTGCGAAAACAACAACGATAACACATAAAAATAGAATGAATCAATAACTTGAGTTGATATTTACTTAAAACATAAATTGCATGAATAATATAGATGGAATAGGGCTTTAATATACACACAGATGGAATTACATCATTAACAACATTGTTCAGCCAGATACTTTGGGCAATGGAGTAACTAAGTTTATTTATTACAGTAATTGAAATTGTTTCATTAATTATGAGATAAATTATACAACAAAAATGGTTCACAAAAATTCAGGCAGGTTAACATCAGTCTTGTAGATATGGGAAATATACACAAGCCATTAAATAAATAGTATTACATATATACATTGTAAGTAAATAAAAATAAATAATCTTTTTCCTTTTTATTAGGGGGAAAAGTGGTAATTATTGTTATGAAAAATATTATTGTTATGAAAAGTCAATAGTGACACATAAGCTTTAATGTCATTTAAATACCTTTATCTGTTTACTGATCTCTGATTTATATTTGGCAAGTATATTATATCTACAGAAGATTATGATAAGAACATTTATAGGTGTTTTCTAGTAATATAAATTAATTAACCGTTTTAGAACTATTTACTATATTTCTAAGCATAAAAGCATAAATATGGATAGAATAAATCCCAAAAATTATGTGATGGTATGCCATAATATCAAACTGTTAATATCAAATACAAATATGTTAACACACAAAATACCAGTACAAAAACATGTAAAGGACACAAGACAACACACTTTTGCCAGTTCCCAAAAAGAAAAACTATATTTACAACTTTCACTGGCCAAATGGTCTACTACGAGACCATAAAACTGTTCGGGAACAACTACTGAGAAAGTGTCAATAGGCTCAAATATCCACCCTAGAAAAAGTCCACACTCAGAACATATACATGTTCTCCAGTGATAGCCAGGAAACCAGTAATCATCTTCCTCCCACTGTAAGTTTTCGTAATAATGGTAAAATTGTAATTTTTCATTCCAAATATATAAAAATTTTCTGCATATGAACTTCGATAATATTATATTACAGTTCTTACCTCTCCTATCCCAAGGCAAGCAGAATAGGTGGATGTTATTATGGGAATTTCAAGGAAATAATCTTTGGATAACACTTGAACTAGTATTTCTTCTTTGTTAAATACAGTGTCATTGAATGAGTGAACAGATGCTGGACTTAATTTTGATATAATTGACTCCGTTGTTGAGATGTTCTTCCCGCAGTATCGACACAGAACATAATCTGTAATCAAAAAATAATATTTTTCTTAAGCATATTTTCTACAAAGTTCAGATGACTAAGTGCAGCGATAATAACCTAAAGATTTGTGGACTTCAGTGCTTAATTCAACTTCAAAACATCGCGAAATATTTACAAAGAAACAAAGATACAAAACATACAACATTACAGGTATCTTATGTGATTTATAATTTTAGGCACGATATCACTACGAAAGTTTAAAATTTGCCACGAGCATCGATATTTCCTGTAGGTATGATTCTGTTATGCTACTTACGATAGATCATAGACATTATAATTATGACAAAGACATAGTTTACACGTCAATACAATTGTTGTCAAAATGATAATATCAGAACAAATGAATAAAATAAGTGGAATGTCTGTCACTATTAAATAATTTAAAGCAATGTTTTTTTAATAAATACCAAAAGGAAGTAAGTACGCAATTCACTTATTTTAATTTCGTATAACAAGGAAAAACGAAACGTTTCATTTTTTCATAACTCATTGGCTCGCGCGCATTTGCTTCTGTCAAATTTGTTTATTGATAGGTTACTAAGTGTTATATTTTTTATTTTGTTTATTTTATCTATTTATTTGTATTATGTATTATATAGTTAGGTGCCCAGGTAATTAGAATTTATTGACGTAATATTCTTATATTATTATTGTTGACCAACTTGATTTGTGTGGGTGCTGTCAAAAAGTACGCGAATATTTTGTGAGTTGTGAATTTTGCATAATGTTATCACACAATGTATGAAGATGATAACATAACTTCTACCCCTAAGCGTTGTGCACTGAGTGAGGTGACCAACTCCTCTAGTTATGTGTCTCCGACGGCTAACCTCAAGTTGTTGACGAATGTCGCTCTACACTATCCCACGCCGCCGCCAAGCACGGTACATCGGAAGGAAAAGTCGCTGCAAATACTGTGCGACAAGTGAGTTTTAAGATATTCGTACAGAGATTCCATTATACTCATGTATAATCATACGATATATGTATCATGTATCATACGACCTTTAGAGTAAAAGTAATGAGTACGAGCAATAGTAACAGACACTGTTGAAAATGCCTTTTCGATTTATGCATATTAATTGATTAATATATATATATATATATATATATATATATATATGTATCTGTGTGTGTGTGTGTGTGTGTGTGTGTAAAAAGGGTGACCAAATCTAATTGACTATCCACATTTCTGACTTGTTTAACCTGTTTTAGTTCATTATTTCGTTGTATTTGATTACATCAAAGAAAACTTAGATTAAGAAAAAAACAAATATACATCACCCTTATCACCACACATTATTATCATACATGTTCAATCGTTATTAATCTATTTGCATGTTTTTCTGTATCATGGAAAAGGCACATTTATTGTGATCCATAAAATATGTTATCTTTCAGATTTCTAGATCTGTACCCTCTGCATGGGAATGGCACGGTGGAAATACAATTGGACAGCACTGCAGCAAGACTGGGGGTGGAGAAACGGCGCATGTATGATATTATCAACATTTTGGAGGCCATGCAGTGCGCTGTTCATAAAAGGAAAAATACTTATTTATGGCATGGAGGATCAAGACTGAACTCGTTCTTGAAGCTGCTTAAGAAACAAGGCGAGACCTTGAGGCTGTCTGAGGCTCTTCGGGGCAGGGCACCTAAACCACCAGCACCTAAATATAAAGCACTTGGGGTGTTGGCACAACGATTTCTGATGCTATTTTTAGTAGAGCCACCGGTGAGTTATAAAAATACCATTATCATGAAACCTTAAAAAACAGAAATATGCAGTATGATTTTTTTTGTTTAAAGTCCTTGTAAACTGTAAATACTTATTCTGTTTGTTTTACAGAACACCCTGATCAACCTTGAAATGGCAGTAAGAGTACTTATTGATACAAACAACAAGAATAAGCCAGTTCTGTCGCCTGAACAACTCGACCGCCAACATAAATCCAAAGTAAGGAGGCTGTACGACATTGCCAACGTTTTTATTTCCATTGGTCTCATAGAAAAAGTATGCGGTAATTTAATATTAAAAAAACCTGTATTTAAATATGTAGGGCCATATAAGATGAAAAAGTCTGATAGAATTGTGTTGACAACACCGTCGCCAGTGACGCCTCTTGCTATACCAAATACTCAGCACAGAGTCACACCGTGTCATGTGTTTGCTGGTAGGTCCAAACGGAAATTGGAATTCACAACACCAAATACTAATGCCGAATTGAAGCTAGGCATAACCACCCCACCACACACACCATCACACAAATGGGATGAGATCCTACTTGTGGCGGATATGGAACTGACTAGGATTAACAATGGTGTTTTATTGTGAATTATAAATTGTATCTGTCCTGTGATATACACAACCGAAAACTTTAGTACAAAATAATATATGTACATGACACATTAATAGACACAAATTTGTAGAATTCACAGTGCTCTATGTGCATAGTTAACATACACAAATGAATAAGTAGTTAGTAAATTTTGATGAATTTGTTATATAAAAATGATATTTACATTACATAAAATGATTTGATTTTAAAAGTAAATTTCTAACAATAACAACAAGTTTCTTAAATAATCCAATTTTCTCTTCAATCTATGATATCTTTATTATAGGCAGGCACCCACCCGCATTGAATTGAAAACATTGTTTATCAAGATTCCGTTTACATGCATTAATTTTCTTTTTTCCATGAATTTAAACCTAGTTTAACAATACTATTGTATTCTTTGATATTTTTAGGCAATATCTAACAATACAATGGTATGTATTTGGCAAGGCTAAATGTGTCATTTTATCTCAACATATTATTCTACAATGTGGTAGCTAAGGGGTTTTTTTTTACTTTTTGTCATCTGTCATGTGCATCCTGGATGAAATAAAAGATTATGAACACAGAACTGTACTATTCATCCAAGATCATGAGAATTCTCATCACAAGCTATGAAGGTTTTTTATATTAAAGTGGTACTGGATTATTTTATACTAGAGTTTTTAAAATATTCGCCACAGGATGGTCTCATAATACAAAAATATATGTATTTAAAAAATGAAATTAATATTTTGTGAGTTTATGACTGATGACTTGTATTTTAAGCATACATAATTGTCTTCCCAGGGGGTTTGTATTTCATTAAATAGGTATAATATGCTATAGTCTATCATAATATCAAGAAAAATTATGATTTCATTGGCATATTGCTCAGAGGATTATATTTATGTTTTATAATGTTATATAAACTTTCATGTTTTATAACGTTAATAAACATTACATAAAGTAGCAATTAGTGTAATATATGACAAATAGTTTTATTTCCTGAGTGATTTAACATTATCACAATGAGGTTTATACATTTTCAAATTAGACTATTTATTTTCGTTGCAGCTTCATATTTTTATTTTTAATATATCTGAAATTAAAATAAAGATTTTATATTAAGTACAAACAAGTATGTATCTGCTGTTAAACCTACTAAATTACCTGTTTTAATCTAAACAATTTTTCGACCAATTGTAATATGTAGTATATTGTCTAGAAGCTGACTACTACCAATGGCTAGTTTATATTAGTTGAACTTTTAAAATCCTTGAAATGTTTTAAATGACAGTTGTAACTGTTATAGAACTCATGAAGATTTATGAATTTTGTGATCACAATAGTCAATTACCAACAATTCAGAATTTTTGTTATTTAACTATATTTTAAGCAGTTGGTTTCCAACTTCAAGACAGCTGCTATACTTAGTCATGTATTAGACAAATATGATTATTTAAAGTTATAACATGTATGTAGATAATACACTACATTAAATTATAACTAAACTGTTTTAAATAGCATGAATATATTTTATATATAGACATATTAAGGTCTGACCGAACAATTTTTTTTTTCTACTTCAGTCGTAATGTCTTGGGCACTTTTTTGGTGAAAATAATCACAGTGGAGATCAAAACCAAATCAGACATAGATTTCGTGTGGATCTTAATATGTAATATGTTAATTTTTTTAATGTTATACTTATGAAGTGAAAGTTTAAAAGTTTATATTTTGGAACATATCTGGTTCCTATCTTAGTCATTCTGTATATTAAGAAAAGTAATGTTTCCAATAGTATTATTAACTATCTATCGATCTATCATTTTTGTTTCTTTAACTTGTTGAAAATAGCAAAGATGATAGATAGTGCTTTTGTAAGTGCAATATTTTATACAAATGCCTTTAAATACAAGTTCATTGTAACTCTATGATGGTCTTGATGAAAGGTTAGACTGCACAAAATTGAAATTACCTTTTATTCTATGAATATTATTAAATATTAATGACATAGAATGGCATTCTGCTATTTTGTGACATTCTAGCCATCGTTATAAACTGATTAGGTATTATAACAAGATAGATATTAGAATAAATTTTCAATTATTCTGTTCTCTAATTGTGATACCGATGAAAGGAGTAGATTCAAAAAGCTGGAGTCAGCTTTTGTATGGTTGTTATATTTTAACAAATGCATAAACTGTAGCTCTATGTACACACACATTTGTAAGATACACATATACAAGGAGACAAGTGTACTTTTTTTGCTTTCACATAAAATGTAGTCATCAATGTAAGTAGAAAAGAACATTAAAAAACATAAAACCATTTTTTGTAAGTCATACTTTTTCGATACAAGGTTCTTCATGATGATCAGATGTTTCTATTTTTTTGTATAATTACATTTAAATTTTATTTTTTCACAATTATAATTCACTCTTAAAGTAATTGTACTACCTTAAAAGTATTGAGTGTACTGCTCTCTGACTATCGTTATAGAATAATTTACTAAAAATTCTTCAAATTTTATATAATTATTATAAATATTAACAATAATTGCTTATATATATATTTACCAACAAATAGTCGACTAACTTCCTACCCCTGGGAGCTTACGGACTGATAAAAGATGAATATAATAATTATTTATGAGTTGAAAGAGACAGAAATAAATATTTTAAATTGTTTTGTATAATAGATGTGTATTTCCTGAACACTATATATCCCCTTGAAATAACACAAAGCAGTATATAAGGTACGTTTTGTGCTCTAGATGAATGTTGTTAGAGAATGTATGAGATATAGGTGTAATGCATTGCAAGTCCATCGATTTTGCTAAATACATTATTATGAACAATTTTATATGAAGTTGCTTTTGAATTTTCTATTTGTTGTAAGTTACATATAACATTAAATAATATGAATTTGAACTGGCTTTTATTACAATTTACTATTCATTTATATATCTATACTTAATAATATAAAGCTGAAGAGTTTGTTTATTTGTTCAGTTGAATAGTCCATTTATCGAGGGAGGCAATGAAAAATGTTGCAAAAACGGGAATAATTTATACGGCAAAACAACATTTGCGGATTCGGCTAGTAAAAGATAAAAGTACAGTATTGCTTTGTGAAAATATTACTCAGTCTAGACCAGTGATTACTAGAATTGTGTTAACGTGTAGGTTAAATTATCAACTACAACATTAGCACAGGATAGAAGAGCAAAATTCTCAAGCATTTCTGAGAATAATATATGAAGATTACGAGTTCGCACGGTGCAGTCATCAGGCACTTCACAACCGACACGACGATAGTTTATTACGGATAGGTACATATATAAAGGAGTGGTGTTGTTTAAAACAAATACGTTAAGGAAGTTGTCGCTCCGTTGTTTTTTAAATGATGTTTTTACGATTACCATCGTCCGAATGCTCCGAGCAGTCTAGCGGGAATATGCCGCTTATTGCGTGCGATGTTTTTTACTGACCCGCTTGAACCTTAGGGTATTTATTCTGTCACGCAGGTTAACGTGCTAGTTAACCTACTCGTATGTCTCATATGCACGTTAACCCGCTGCGAGCCACAGATAACATACCCTTCCTTTTCTGTTCTTGAGTAAATAAAACACCCAATCAGTTTAAAACCTATTTAATGTCCGTACATAAAGCCAACAACAATAATCAGTACGTTTAATTGATAATCTTATTAATTACCTACTTCGCAAATAATTTAACATAATATTTCCCTATCATGATGATTCATGGGCGCTGGCATTGATTGACCCCTGACATGAAATTCATATTAATGCAAATAACTATAATTCGTATTTTAATTATATAGGTAAAAGAAATGTCTACTTATGTCCTCCTATAATGAAACGATTATAGTAGTAATTATTTTTATTGGTTAACCACAGGTAGCGTGTAGCAGCTTCCTGAAAATAATTTTGGTGGTACCAGTGTCATGACCTACCAATTAAACTTATCTATAAGTATGAGATTTTTTTCACAACATGCTACTAGTTAATAAAAAATATTACTACAAATTGATTTATTGGAATATTAAGTAATAATAATGTATTATTTTAAACAAAGGTTTTTTAAAAAGAGCATTATCAAATTAAGAACGTTAAAATGAGATGAAAGTATCAATATCGACAGACATGAAATACAAACAGGCGCCAGCATTTGTTTAAACGTATCAAATATTTACATACAAATTTTATATCTACATATTTCATTAATTAACAATTAAGAAATGTATAATTGTAGTATTACCTTCAAGCTTTTGGCGTGTATAGGTTTTATATACAAAATTACATTATACCGTTTCCGTTGTTCTATTCGGTATTAAATGTGCGTTTTGCAGACTAATTTTATTATTACCAGTAGCGTGAGCACGAACTTTACCAGAGTTGCTAATGTGAAGATATCGAGCCTACGATAACTTTACATAACGTTTACATCAGTCAGCAGTACGTAGCGCTATGGAATTTCATACAAAACGCAGAAATGACATTTACTTTAACTCAGTCGCTACAAAATTGGACAAAACTGTTCGTCTCGCTAAGTTAGTTCCTTTTAGGGGATGATAAGGGCATGATAGGGGCGCGAAGATCATTTTCAATTCAATTACCTTCTCACCTTAATCACAGTAAGTACGAAATTCATTTCGGATAATTGTTTTGACATTTTTCAATGAAACATAATACCTATCCAATTTTATGTTCGTTCATTTAAAATAAATAGAAATTGTATGAGACGAAAGTTTAGCGCAGCGTGACGATAATAAACTAAATGCTTTATTTAGAGGTTAAACGTAACTAAAAAGAGGATGGTAACAAGCAACGTACAATTTTTTTAAATATCGCAGTTCGTTATGTAAACCCTGCATAAATTATGGAGTGGCAACATTTTAGTATGACAAAGACATTTATTTGCACAAATACGGGTACATTTAAAGTTGTTACAGAATTATTAGTTCAATTAATTTTTTCCTCTTACAGCGTACAAATTTTAGAAATGAAATTATAGTTATACTTATTATTTTATCATTACTTCATTATTTATTATACTTAATGTTAGTGGTAGGGATTACATTGGATGTAAGCCTCCTTTAGTGCAAATACTGAATTGTTGATTCCCTAGAGCTCTGGGCAAGAAGAGTGGCAGGTGTCCGTGTCAGACCTGCTCAATCATAGGGAACTGCTCGGGATCCTCGGACGGCGGCAGCGTTTCTACATCGAAGAAGCTCGCGTGCAAAGCTATTACTGTTACAGTTGCACCTGAAATGTCATATGTCATTAACTTTCATAACCACACGTTAAACGCTCAGAGTCAAGAGGGAAATTGGGCATAGGATACGCCAATGCTTACTTAGGAACACAAATAAGGTTCTTTCTTAACACAGACCATTACTTACCAAAGACTTTTGCTTACAAATAACAAACAATGAGTTTAACCATATATCTATAAAGAATAAGAATAATATAAAGCTGCAGTTTGTTTGGTTGAACTCGCTAATTTCAGGAACTACTGGATCGAATTGAAATAATATGTCTGTGTTGAATAGTCTACTTATTGAGGAAGGGTATAGACTATATAACATAACATAACTAATAGGATTGGAGCAGCAATGACAATGTTACAAAAACGGAAAAAAAAATCCATCTGGGGGAAAACGTGGGCGCAGCTAGTCTTTTATATATTATACCTCACTGCATCGGCTTGTTGTAGATATATAATAAACTCCGTAAATAGATTATAGAGGATTTTATATTTAACAAAAGCGAATATAAAAGCTGTAATAAATTACACACTGCATGGAATTAATGTAAGCAATACTCACCCAAGACCCAAAACAGCACTGCTCCGGCACCAGCCAGCCAACACAACGCCATAGATCCGGCCGCAGCTAGCGTGTACTGCTGCGTTTTGCTTAGCTCGAAACTGCCGATCTATGTGCCATAAACACGTTTGTAGGAAAGAAGAGGACAGCGACGAAAAAGGCATTTGAGTTTGAAGAGAAACGTTCATATACAGAGAGATATAAAATCACATAACTGTCATGGCATAGTCACGTTACTGCATATTTATGTACAAATTGGGCTCTTGTATAGGAGTACAATAAAGAGAGTGCCAGTGATTTTTAACGAAATCAAATCCAAAAAGGTTACGCTAAAAATATTTTAGAACAATTTTATTATACGGACGAAAAGATAACGACGTCATTTAGAATAAAAAATAACGGAAGAGCAGTGCAATCGCAGTGTTGCTAGCTTTAATTAATAGTCAGTGATTTAAGTAAAATACCGAACACTGAGAATGAGAATGTGAACGGTGACGTCAAATGAAAGTCTATAATCCATAAAGTGTACATGTTTGTGCTGTGCAAATGAACTACAGGACATTATAAAAGTAATATTAATACTTTTATAACGTACCGTAAATTGTGCACTAGATTTTTACAGTGTTAATACTACTAAAATAATACAAATGTTGAAATTTAAATAATTAGGTGTATAACAATTTATTGTTGTAACGGTGTATTTGTTGTATATATACATACTATGGATAATCTAGCTGGACACTTATGTTGTTAAACTGACTAGCTATTTAGTAGGCAAGATAATTGCATGTTCAAGTAACTCGAAATAAGTCGTACATACATTGAAGAACACACACCATAAAGTGACTAAGACAAGTTAACAGGGTGGACCACAAAAATCCAATTAAGGACAAACAGAAAAATTCCAACTTACTTTAGGCTGAAAAAGCAAAAAAAAACAAAAACATATATATCAAAACATAACATTATAAGTAGAGAATATCATCTTTTTATTATTTTTCATTATATCTCACCTTCCATGTGTTAGGGCCGGAGGTTAGCTTCCGATAGCCGAAAAAACTGGCAATCATAGCAATGAGCAGCAATGGTGATGTTATTCTACAAAAAAATGATTTAATATCAATTTAATCTTTGTGGTATGATTGTTCGAGGACATCAAGATGTTTGTTGCAATGGTCTTGAAATCCATTTTATATGTGCATTACAAATCTAAATATCTATATCTCAGCTTAAGCTGCACTAGTGGTTACACCTACATATTAACAGTGAAGATATTTTCTTCAACAACTCGAAGAGGCAACAGGACTGGCCTCTTGGTCGAGTGGTTAAAGACCATGACTGCAAAACCGGAGGTCCTGGTTTTGATTTCCAGCCAGGACAAACATTTGTGTGATGAGCAAATTTGTTTGTTCTATATCTGGGCATATACAAGTACTATATTGTATGTTTATCAGCTGTCCGATTACCATAACATAGGCATTAAATAGCCTAGTTTCTGATCAGAGAGCGATACGTGGAATTATCCCCAGGGACATAAAGTCTTGTTTGAAAAATGCAACAACAACTTACAGGCAGTAAGCAAACAATCCTAGGAACACCATGAGGTAGTTGGCCTGAAAATATTCGACGTTGCGGTAGAGGCGACGGGATAGCCGCGGCAACGAAACTGGGGCCTGTAACAATTATTTCTCGGATATACATTGGTATACTATCTATCATTACTTATAATGGTTAGCCATTATACTGATAGTTTTATAACAATATTTCATCATGAATTACTGGACCGCTCACATGGCGGTCAGTTGGTTAGCGACATAATACATCAGAGCCTTAGCCAATGTATGTACATAGTGGTTTAATTTGAATGAATATGGAATATTATTGTTAGATAATAAGTACACCAGTATTGGTTGGTGTTTTGCAACAAAAAGGAGATGAATACAATATACTTAGGAGATGAATACAATATACTTAACATTGAAGATGAGTTGCGTGTTGTTTTAATACCTAGAGCTCTTAAATTTATACATATTGGTCTTATTATTAATTCTCCAAGTGGTTTTATTTGTAATCAAATATTACTTTAAAATTTTCTGTAGCCACAAACTGTGTCCAAGGACGTCGAGAAGCCAGCACTCCCATCACTAAACCTGGTCCAGCCCCACTACGGATGTTTTGTATCAACCTGAAATGATCGGCATAAAATAATGTATTTTAGTACATATACAAAAAAAAAATATCTATATATATATAAGTACTTGTATATCGTATGTATATATGTATGTTTATCAGCTGTCCGGTCACCATAACACAGGCATTAAATTGCCTAATTTGGGAT
>DWGJ01001812.1:0-18061 GCA_018246895.1 Aspitha aspitha aspitha
ATAGTTATTGTCAGTTACCTTATTAATAAGACAAAGAAAATTACACCGTATGAGATGTTTACGGAAGTGTGTGCTTTGAATCGCTTGCATAACAATCATTATTATTCCATTTACGGCGGTCGACATACCTATTATACAGTATTTATAATGCAATTAACAAAGGATAAAAGTAAGTAATAAAATGGTATATAAATCAACATAATACGTTCGATGGGTTACGAGTTCGATTCTCGGCGGTGGCATATTGTAAATGGCAAAATATACATTTATATAACCATCTGAATTGTATGATGGCTTAAAATCAATCATGAGCACTGAAAGAATATATCATATCAATAAATTATATTGCGTATTTATTGCGTTTCCGTTCCACGATAAATACATATAATATAACCTTTAAAGAGCCAGATCCAATAGATCGCTTTAGGTAGCCTTTACACTTCCCGTAAAGCTATATTTTAAATATCTGGGATAAAGTGGGCTGTAGTAATATATGAACGACATATTCCAAAATTTCATATAGCAAGTGTTTTGCAAATAAATGTAAGTTAAATACAATTTTATTAATATTTACAGTATTTGTACGCATACAGAAAATTCATTCCTACAAAATACGAAATAAAGGAATCGTACAACTTCTAAATACATTCTTTACGAGAAATGTTTGTTTCATTACAAATTAATATTTACACAAATCCACAACCATTCGGAATCGAAATACCAAACACAAAAGCAATATTTCAATAACTAACCCTCGGATATATTTGTGCGGCTCCAAATATTGCATAAAAATTGGAAAATCGGTCAAGGGCTCTCGGAGATTTGTGTGTAAATACGTGTTGAATGTTATACTGCTGGATTACGGGCGAATGTTGCTCGACCAATCCTCTTGGGCGAAGTATCATTTTCTATTCAATCGTTACTTGATTGGATTGGATAATATTCGCCTTTTAACCGCGACATAAACAATATTTTTACTGCGGATATGATATGATCGGTAATGGCGCATTGTTAAATAAGTTCGATTAATGTACAATGGTTATGAGATTTAAATTCAAGATAAGCGTAATTTTAAAATATTTTATGTTCACTTACATTTTTGTCATTTCCACTATTTATTACATTACGACATATGACGATTCATATGTCGGTAATATGGCAAATATACGGTAGGTATTTAAGGCAGGTTAAAAGTTCATTGTAGTAATCATTATCGAGTATTTATTTCAGTTACCCAGTGTCACACTTACCTTAGGTAATGTGTACAATTAAATATAAAAACTTGAGATAGGCCAATATTTCCTATTACCAGATCAGTGACTCTCAACTTGTAGAAGAATGTATTTGACTTTTATCTAATCAATTTGCATATTATTTTATATTGAAAAATATTATTAAATTTGAAATTAATGTTACATTGAAACGTTAACGATGAAAGAAAAAAAGCATATTTCTTGCTACCACCATTTTTTGGATACAATATGACTTACTATGACGATAGCAAAACATCTTGAGGCAACCAGCGCTCTCGTGAGTTCTACAGAGTTCTCCAAGCCATTGTAGGATATGGAGTGGACGAACTTGCACTTGCCTCTCTCTAGACGATCACCTAGAGTGTTTTCATTCTGCGAAGAACTGTATTGATCTGATGACGAAAGAATCCGTACTAATTTATTTGTGGAGTATAAAATACAAACCTTCAGATACAGGTCACGACTGAGTCCATAAAATGAATCTCAAGTTTTGTCGGAAAACTTCATAGCATTTTATTGTCTTTTATATTATTTGAACACAAACTGAATTATTCACAGGATTATTGCTGAAAGTTTTTAATAGTAACTATAAAGTTTGAGTATCACTGCCACAAGCCGCGTGTAATTCTCTCTTCATTTTTTAAAAGAAAAACTAATTATGTCTCACTTCCTCCCATTTGTTTTTCTTCTGACTCATTACCGTTTTATTATTCTGACGTGGCGGTGCCTTTTTCAGGAGTAACTTAATAATAATCTTAATAACGTTTCATTCTGAGTCCTGTCTGTAATTAAAATCTATGGTGTTGTGTACTGTGATGACCGCCGCTTTTACGTTACAAGTTTTGTGTTTTAATTAAGAAAAGGAAAGATTCAGTTCGTTAAACTTTCAATTTGCGGCGAAATTTGGTAAATTCTGTAAGGTTACATTAATTAAAAATAAAATTTCTTGATTAATTAAAACATGAAAGGAAATTTTTCCTCCGAATATCGTTTACATACCTATTATAATTAAAATTTATATTTTTCGAATACTTTCCTTTTCTAATTATTTATGTCCAAAAGATGGTCCTAAAAATAAAAATATACTTTCCAAAGCCACTATTCCACGTGGATGAAGTCACGGGCAGAAGCTAATAGTTATTAGGTATTAGTTATTAGTTATTAGGTATAGGTAGGCCGAGTACTCAGTACACGGCATATTCGGCGATTCTTATACTACTCGTATATGCTATACCTATTACATAGTCAGTATACTTCATACAGTGGTCCAGTTAGCCCTACAAGCGATATCTTTCAGCTGACCAATTTGGTCTGCAAAACATGTATTACAATAGTGTAAAATGCAACAAACGTCAGTAGTTCTTCTTTTAATTTTTTCATTAATATTACAGTTATTTCAGTATCTTATCACTTCTCGTTTGAATGAAATAAATCTACGAAGTATTCCAATATCGATGGTAATTTATATCCGACCTTTCATCAGTTTTTACTCTCTCTCCGAAATGTAAGGTGCTATTTTATGTTTTTTAGTGTTTAAACGTAAAAACTCAGGTCGTTTGCTAATTACTGGCCGAGGTGAATAAGCTTTTATTCCGCCACCTCATTAAAATGCAGAGGGTTAGAACGGCAGTCTTTGTTATTTCCGTAAAGAACTAGATGTGCTTCGGTTGTTCCAATTTTATCTCTATATTTTACTTTTTGAATAATTGTGACCTCATTATAAATATATGTAGCATCGAACCTTACAATTTTTTTTTAACTGAAACCTGTTTTTTTATTTCTATTCTATTTTTTTACATACGCAGTAAATTATGAATTGAGTGTCTGTGTGTCTGCTTTGTTATCATGGGTATGGCCTCATCATTTCTGTTTTATAGAGATGCTTCAAACTTTGAGGAAAGCATTTGCTACAATGCTAAATATAGTTATCACCACAAAGTAATACCACGGTAACGAGGTCGCAAGTTAAAGTTGTGTATTACAAAAATAAAAACTAACGTCCATATCAACGACGAGATCTATATATTTTTAATAACGACCACTCAATATACAGGTTTAATGGATGTAACATACCCCTTTATACAATACTGATGATTCATCTCCGAAAAAAAGCGATGCAAAATGTAAAACAAAGTGCATCATTCGCTGGAGAGTGTGAATATAAACCTTTCACGTCATCATCAATCACTTGAGTGTTATTCCAAATGGTGCATTGGAAAATCTAGGATTTTATTTTCGGTTTGCATCCATTTTTGTTCTTAATGGCTTAGTTCGGAGCAAATTTTTATGATAGAACTATGGCTTTTTTATCACACAGTCAATCTCTTTCCAAATGCCTAAGTGTTATGAATTAAAAAAAATTACATTTCATGGTCGCCTATTCACACCTGTGTGATGATTTATAATGGAGATAGAAGGAATGGAGTCGTGGTGGTAGCCGGTGAAAACCTTTAGACTCTCCCTCTGCCTACCCCTACAGAAAATAGGCGTGACAATGTAAATACGTAGACGATTTAACGCTTCATCACAATCGATCATTCTTGATTGTGTAGCGGGCATTGTTTGAGGTGTCTGTCATGGAGTGCATTTGGGTGTCCCGAGATAAAATATGACCGGTTTTAGAGAAAATAAATTCATTTGTTGCTTAAAAGCAATTCGAAGACAATAGAAAGTCTTCGTCATTGTATTAATATTGTTAATATTGTGTATAGTAGACATGGATCAAGGTAAATAAACGACAGAATGGACAATTTTCAGTATTTCACTATACGTGCTTATTTCGATTTTTTTTCAATATTCTTCTAGTAATAAATCGTATTTAAGTCAAAATGTTAAGATGATAATCTTGATGTTAAAGGAGTCCAATACAATAACAGCTCAATAACAATGACTTTATACAGCAAATTTGTCTTGATTGTTACACAAGGAGGATGAATAAATTAAAACATAAAGAACTAGTTTTTAAAAGTTCAAAATCACATTAAGGTTACGTTACATAAATTCTTTTTACGTACTACAACATTTGGCTAGCAGATATAAATTTGCGTTATTAATCTCTCCACACAAAAGACCTATCCGAGCACCTTGTATTTTAGTCAGAGTTTTGAGACGCGAAGCTTGTAAAGTATAGAATAGAATTAGCGGGCATCGTGAATTATAGCGATCGTCCATTATATCGCGCCATTAGAGGGATGAACATTAAATACAGTAATAAAGTATGCTGGTACAGAAAAGTATTTAAACTTCAGTACGAAATTTCCAAAACAACTTTTATTAAACACAATTTTACTAACACATATTGTTTTGCTTGGTAATATTATCATAAAACTGTATTCATTTTGCTTGCATATAAAGAAGTTGACTTTGAAATACATACATATAGTCACGCCAGGTCCCTAATGGGGCAGGCAGAGAGCAGCAAATAAATACTTTGAAATAACGCATGGAAATGTAATTACGTGTAACTCTACAGGATATTATTAATATTGCCCGTTCTGATATATCAGAATAAGGTCAACCTATCGCAATGGTACCTATGCGCAAAATGCATTTTTATTTTTTGTGTGCTAGTATCCTATGTATCAAGAAGCGATGTATTGCAGGGTTATATGCATATAAATATAGTTTATAATGCTGGTGGATTGTACTCATAGTTAACTAGGTTACTTTAACTATTTTTCTTGCTACATATATCTTGATAACCTTTGGAAAAATCCAGAAAATTAACATTCCTGGCACTACGCCCGGCAACTAACCTAATGATAAACCTTAAGGGTCAAGAACTTCGATAGAAAGCCTGCCAAAACTTCAAAATGGCGTAGGGCACGGGTTTAACCGATTCGTCATACTACAAGCGAGCAGCGATATGCGAATTCAAGTTGATTTTCAAATGATACTAATATAGTCTCTTAAATGCAAGGACACTATATAAACGACGACAGTAATAAAAATAACTAACAACTATAACATTTACAATACAAAATATTATTATTATATATAAAACAATGCGTTATTTAAATTTTGTTCATCTTGGACTTAACGTCAATCTCTCGAGTCTGTATACATTTATCACGCACTAACGCCACTTCTGTTTGCTTTGTCAATTTTAAAATTTTCAGACTTGTCTTTGATATGAAAGTTGAATCTACTATAGTATAAAAAATGTACTCTACTTATATACTATGTATCGAAACACCACAAGCGAACTAAATTGTCAACTATGAATAGTTTCATTTCCTTTTCGTTGTTGTAGGTTACTTGTTCCTACTGAAACACATCCCTGAGGGAAGTTTCGGAACTGGCGCAGTAAAACTGCAGCAAGAAAACAACTGCAAACCATAACCGAACAAGATATTGCACACAAAAGGCATACGTGGTAATTTATTCAGAGACAAGGTCGTATGTACAGGGGAAGGGTAGTAATAATATGTATAAATGTCTTGGGAGAATTCGCGCATTGTAAACCGATTTCAAAGTAGCATGACCCTGTAGGTACTATAATAACTGGACAGCTGATAATGTTTAAATATATTTTTAAATAAATAGATATAGAAATTTTATAGGTATCCACGTAATACAAATAGTCATAATGATAATATCAATATTTGTTCTGGATGGGAATCGAATCCATAATCAACGGCTCAGTAGTCAAGCTATAAAGCAGTGCAATTATAAAAGAGATCTTAATATATCTTACCGTGTCGACACTGTACCAATTTTGATGAAACTTGTTAGGTAAACTGCTCGAATCTTGAAAACGGACTCGGACTACTTAAAATACTTATTTAGTCAACCATTAAAAGAGTAAAGTAATAAATGAAAAATCGATCTCATAAATACTTTTTTTAATATAACATTTAACCAACTCGTATAGCTATGTGTTTAAAAAGAGAGAAAATTGTGTTACAGTTATACAGCCTTCACAAATCAAACCCAATACTAACAGCGGAGTTCGCCCTTGCATGTTTTGTACAGGTCCAATTAAAAAAAAAACTTAATCAAAAAGGTTTCTCTTTGTTACTCGAAACGACTATTTATCGGGGGTGCGTTTTGAATGGTCGAATCGTATGTGAATAGAGTGCAAAAAAGGGCTGGGGGTTTTAATTAAATCCAAAGAGAGTCGAGTTGTAGGGGAAATATTTTAAAATGGTTGAATAGTTCTTTTGTGGGTGATTTTTTTGTTGGATTATAGTCAAATAAAAAGGTCAGACTACCTTCTGTTAAGTGGGCAATGCAACTAATGTACCTGTGTACGAGCAAGTAATATATAATCTTAAATACGCACTTAACAATGTACATTTAAAGCAATCATTTAAAGCCATAGTTTAAGCCACAAGTAAACCCCTGGCACGCGCAAGCCGAAGAGTACACCACTAAGACACTCGTATACGGCATTTTTAATGTGCTGCTGAGTTGGGCTTCACAGGTAAACATGGCTACAGCCTGTTAAACAGACTGGAGCATGTTACACCTAGTTGCTCCCACCTATTAGTGGAGATATAGATAGGTCGCCAAAGTTTTTGGTACCTCCGAGGCTATTAAACGATTGTTATCCAACGATAATAACTGCAGTCGACTGTTTAATATGCCCTGCCTAATGCGCAGCAGTAGCCATAGTAACAATTATCACAATTTGAAACAGTTCACACAAAATGGATTTTATTGAAATGATAAACGGAAGGCCTAATAAATTATCACAATTAAATGCATTTAAACGAATTACGTTCAAACCATTAGCAATGGACGCGGCCTCTGTCAAAAAAGTACCAGTTTTAGGGTGAAAATATCTTCCCTTTTAGATTGCGGACCCATTATTATTTATACATTGCAAATGACATCTTGGCTCATTTTCTAAAAGTGGGGCGACGTAGGGTTGGCATGTACCAGAGAATTGTAATGTTGGTTTAAAGTTGTTTGTAAACGGGCATATACTGTGCCCAGAACGTTAAAAAATCAAATAAAAGGAACATGTAAGCAATGTAGATTTTTCATAAATCAAGAGTGCAGGTCAGTGAAAGACAACTTAAAAAGATGCAATTGTTGTCTTAAAAAATTGTTAATAAAGGCGTAAAGTGCGTAAAGCACAGTTTTATTAATGTATACATATAAATGTTTCTTTCTTTCTTTTCTTTCTTTCATTTTATCAAGTTTCAAATACAATTTGACAGCCCTGAACTACCTGTACTTTTTGTCTCATTAACTTTGTTTTTGGATGCAATGTCACCTCTAGACTACAATGCATAGGACTGTCCAGTAAATTGGGTGTTACAATTGTATGCAATTAAGCGCTTATGCTGAATTCCATACTTATTTGCACTATTTTGTATAAAGTGTTAATAAGAGGTTACTATGAACTCTATACTGTATACATACATAGATTCAAACATTAACAAGCGGTAAAACCTACTTTCGGAAATCAAAACAAATCAACGTCGAACCGAATTCATTCTGAAACCTGAAAAGTCCATTACAACCGAAAGACAAATACGACTAAACGTAATCGATCAATTCCTTACTTGGTCGCGAGTTACTTTAATCTTTTTTCGCCTACTCCATAATACACTTTAAAATCCTTGCAGCAAGACCGAAATTTGAACAGCACAGTTACGTAGACAGTACAGTACATTTGTTGAAGTGATAAGTAAACGTTACGTGATACCTATAGCTACTCGTACTATTAACATTTTCATTTTAACAGAAACTAAATAATTCTGATACTTTCAAATTTCATATCATTCTTTAAAACATCAAATAAAAAGTATATTATTGTAAATAACCGAATTTTAAACCAATTGATGTAAACAGTAACAGGCAAAGAGAATTACTTCTTCAATATTCGTTATTGATAGTGTTATTGTAATATATGTAATTTTTAAAACGCACTTGCCGTTGTAAAGACAAGTGCGTGCCAAGATTTGAACCCAGAACCCCAGAGTACCGAAGTTCAAACAACTAGGTTATCACTGCTGAGTTACTCACGCCTTTATAATGCTAATGTGGATTACGTCACACTGCACATTGTTTCATCACGATCAACTATGCCAATGATGCTGCATATTTAGATGCAATACTGAATTATATATCTGATTAGTCAATGCGATACGAAGGTCGGCACTAGTTGTATTCTCATGTACACATAACGCTTTATTGGGTTCACCTAATGTTTCCCATTGTACACGATTCAAAACATTTATTTACCTAATTAACTGACAGTTACTGTAAAATCAAATGTTATATCTAAAATTAACAAATAAAAATCGATTTTGTAAAATACTTAGATGATAAAAACATGTACGAGTCCTTTCGAATATTATTCGCAAATTTCGAATTTGAATAATTTGAAATAAATAAATTGGTTTTTAATATTGTCACTTAGTGCATATTTATAATTAGTACTTTGCATACCCTCAATAGTGTGTTTGCCTATGACAACAATGCAAGTAGGTACCTACGTTATTTCAACTTCCTTGTATTGTTGTTATACATACAATAATCCTGTTTAACACAATCAAAATAAGTTTTATAATCACACATTTTATAGCAATACTTTTTTTGTAAACTGAACTATTTTATACATCTTACGCTGTTCTTGGATTTAAGCCAAATGAAGTATTTAATAAATTATCTGCCGTGTCCTACCAATCTTGGTGTATTTTTTTTATTTTCTTTTAATATCATTGTTGTAATGACATTATGTGCTTCGAAATGCACTCTAACAGTTATACGAGTATAGTAGTAGTCTCTAGTATCTATGCACACCATGCACACCATGCATAGATATTAGACTAACATGGTGTATTAATCTCAGTATTAATGTATAATCCGGGTAAGTGTGTATAATCCGGTATTCGTGTATAATACGGGAAATCCCACACACCCTCTACTCAGATTTAAGTTAAATTAAGTATATCATAAATTTTCTTTCGTATCCTTTCCGTCGTGTCGGCTTGAATTTATTTGGAAGTGATGATTTATGTTGCCGCGTGTATATGACAAGAATATTGCGAAAAATATTTATTTTTAGCTTACGACGAGTATGTGAGTTGAGTAATGGATTTGAAGACGTTACATTATTATAAATGTTGTGGCCCAACGAATAGAATTTACCGGAGAATTTTTATAGAGTTCATTGGTGACGCGGTACTGAGCACTTGAATACACTGACAAAATGTTTAATTTTATGGAAACGACAAAATTACTTAAGTGTAGGTAATATAATTTGTAATTTTAATACAGGCAACTTTCTAAATATAGAGATGTCGTAAAATAGTTCACATACGTAAAGAGGAAATAAAATAGCAAATAATTATTTTAATTAAAATATTCTTTGAGTAAATTTTCTGAGATCTTACTATTTTTCACGTGCTTACGTTACGTTTCCCTCGTGATGAAAAAAATCTGAATTCTCGCTTAGCCTGCAATACTAGTTCAAGCGTAAGCTAAAATAAGAGCAACCCCCAAATTTTACGGGTCACAAAACCTTACATATAATTTACAGTTTCAAAAATGGAACGGGCAAAAATTTAAATTTTTCGCCAGCTAATTTCAAGGCAGCCGTACATTTACATGCAACATTAATATTAGCTGCATACTTGATATTGCTCCGTGATATTACATGCATAGTAATGCCGTATCTAGGTACTATTAGTAATATTCCCATAGCACCGGCGCTTCACCTTATTACGTGAGAACACGGATGTAAAAACAATGGAAATATCCATACCGTTAACAATAAACTTTTTCAACCCTCACAAGACTAGCGCGATAAAATATTAGATAAAAAGTCCAGATATATAAAGAAACACGTGTCCAAGAGTAAAAATAAAAACGGCTACAACAAATAAATTACTACGTTGCCTAATTTCATATATTCATTTAATGGTATCGGTCTTTATTTACCTAAATTAAAAAATGTATATTTAAGGATGATTCATATCTCACATGTAACATGCCAGATAGGACACAGACAATAGTTTTCACATGTCACAAACTACAACCCAATCTCACTCACAATGCCAACAGGAGTCAGGGCGGACACGATCTGTTCGTGTGCGATGTATATAAATGACCATGGAAAATGTATGAAACAATTTTTTTGTCTCTTATTGTATGCGTATGGTAGATGTGAATCTAGCTTTATTCTTTTCTTGTAGCCTTCATTCCTTTACAGCATAATCATTTATAGCTACACATAGAAAATGTAATTAATTATAAACACAATAAGTATCATTAGTAATGAGCTCTAAGCAATGTTTCACCGCAGTTACGCCGACTTGTGAGCGTCAGCCCTTTATAACTCGTCCAATTATCCTGTTCTTTAATCAACTATGTGATTGGTTACAGTTATCTTTGTGATTGTATAGAATTCTATGACTCGCTGATTAGATTGCTGTTTAAGCGTGTTTATATAACTTACTTCTTTTACTGCACTATCACTCCAGGTCCATAACGGGGTAGGCAGAAAACACCTTACAAATCTAACGTACTTCCTCTGCGCTAGTTTCTTAATACAAACTTCTTTAGCATTAGAAATACATTAAAATACTTGTGTATGCAGTGTTTATTATACAGAGCAAGAATTAGTATTTTAGATTAAAAAGTAGTTTCCTAGCTGGCGGTGTTTAAGTGAACCAGTAGAAGGCGCATTGTGCCGCGCAAGAAAACTTCAGCGAAACGAGCGAATTAATGAAGGAAAGTATTCATTAAAATGTTAACACAGTTAACAACTGGTACTTTATTGTACTGAAGTGTTAGTATTAAGGCTCACGGGCATGTAGAAAAACAGAACTTTCTCGTTACCTCGCAAATGTTGTTATTATACTTATACATAACAAGAGCGGACATTTTTTGTTACTTGTTAGCTTGTGGTACATCGTGGTTTGACCGGGCCTGAACATCGCTAATACATGGATATATTTAGAGAGTTATTCTTTTGCGAGTGCTTACGAACAATTTTCAAAATCTTGTAAGGCTCACACACAAGAAATTTATAACCTGTTTAAAATGACTAGATAATAACTGCAGCTTTGGTCGCCTTAATTTAGAATTTTCGAAAACTAGTATGTGCTTAGAAATTTTTTAGTAACCAAGTGTGTCAATCTAATAATTCAGGTTTCTAACTTCTAAAGCTACAAATTGCTATCCAAGCTTTCTACCCCTATATACCCCCTTGGGTAATGCCACCCAAAATTCTTGCCTTAGTATTCACACTATATTAAGAACTTATTGCAAAATTTTAGGATTCTAGGTTCTGCGGTCTGGTTCGGTTCAGGTAAATTCCATTTTTTTAATTGATTAGTCTAAAAAGTTTCAGCGATATCCGTTTAAACCTACCCATATGTAATATTACGAAGCCTTTGAACAGGATATAATCAGTGTGTCGCATCCAGTTTCCGTAATTCATAGTCAGATGTATAATTAGTATGCAGCACCAAATATAACGTACCCCTCGGGGCCTTGTATAAAGTTAATTGATTTTATGCGGGACAGAGCGCAGTGGTCTCTACAAATGTGCGATTGAGTTTTACTATTTAATCCGTTGTGATTAATTAAAATTATTATATTATGTTAATTAACAATATTAAAACGTAATAAATAACGTTCATTTAATTTTAATATGTATGTTCGCAGTAAATAGAGTTTGGACAAACAAGTTTTAATCTTTCGCAAAAGCAGATAATTTTCGAATTATATTTATACATATTAAAGTAATTTATTCTCTACTGTGACATTTAAAGTTACGTGGATTGTACAAATACAGCTGTACTTCAAAAGTGTATGTTACCATACATATGACACAAAAATTATTCATGTATTATAATATAAAAATATATTTATAATTACATGTAGGTACTCGTATGTATATTCATATTTAAATTATGCATACCACGTATTTCTATGTATATGATACAAACTAATTTCATTGATATAATCGAGTAGTCCCGTATTTTAAAGTCAAGTAATATAATAATTTATATTAATTCTAACACTACATGTTTTTCACACATGACATAATCAAATATGGCAACAAACTTAAACTCACTTCTTTATAATAGATCCTATAAAAAATCCTAGTATTTAATAAATTAATTGTGAATTTTTACAAAGTTAATGTGTGTAGTTTGTTCATGTTGAACGTGTGTGTTCATAATATTAAGCGTCTACAACTTTGAACAAATGTGGAGCGTTATAAAGTTATCATAAAGTAGTTGAAACTTAAGGCAATCTGCGCTTAAAGCTCGCGTCGAAGAGATTCTGAGTGCGGACTTATCTCGCGAGCTAAGAGTTCGCGGGCGCATTATGATAATGTATGCTTATTTTTAGAATAGAGAAAAAAGCGGATTTGCAATATCTTTCCAAACTTTAAAAGTTGTTGTTATAAGCTTGGTGTTCAGTCACTTTTACTACAAGCGAAATAATGAAGCGTTAAACTATTCGATAAAACTAACATTCCGTAACTATTGTGACATCAAAATATCTCTTACGCAAATATACATTATGAATATTGGCCCGGAGGAAATTACAGAATCAATTTACAATCTCAAAAATAAGCGTTTCCATTAAAATTGAATAGTTAATAATACAGAACCAACATTTCCCCAGAGATGGATAGCCCGAATTGAATTGAAACAAACCGACAAATTAATTGGATAAACATAACCGGTTCATAATTCTTAATTAGTAATTACGTGTTTAATTGAATTATCCAATTTACGGAACGATATGGAGAATTTAATGGAAAACGTTGTTATAGGGAATTAAATCTTACACAATTCTTATATGATATTTATTAAACTATACAATCGTAGAGAGCTTCTGGTATTATCGATAAGTCAAACTGGATAATTAGAACGAACAATCGAACATACACGATTGAACGGCCAGCTCTAACACGAGATATATCTACTCATACATATTTTTAAGTATATTATTAGTTTTCAAGCTTTGGAATATTGATAATGGTCATTGAATATTGCTGCAAAAAGGCTTCAAGTATTTTGAGAGCAGAAACTAATGACCAATCGTGGATATGATTAATACTAGTTACACGGTCGACTGAAGTGATATCACTGCGACACAATCACAAAAAGAAATTCCCTTCACCGAATACCAACTTTACTTTAGTATGTGCTGCTTGGATAAAGCGAAAAACACAAATAGATAAAATACATTGGATACCCTGTATAAATAGACATGTCGTTACAAATATGTCACAATTGAGTCTCTGTTAGTACATATATTCAATGTCAGGCAGTTTGTGCTGTATATTTATAATGAGCCCTGTTGAATATACGTCATATATAGTATACGTCAACTGTATTTTACATTTTAACTCCGAATTAATGTGAAAAATAGGAGAGAAATTACACGAGAGGAAATTCAATTTCATCGTGCATTACACACTTGAACGATGGAACTCATTTGTAAGTGCGACAGTGTATTTAATTTCGTCGAAATTAAACTAAATTCGTTACCGCTTTATTTTGCAATTATTAATTTTGGTTCCGTAAAAATGATTGAGGTAGTCGGATTGCTTTTGCTTATAAATATTAGAATTATAATCTTATTTTCAAGGGGCATGTCGAGAGTCAAAAATTTTGAAACTTTTATTATTCTTAAATAAATTATAAAGAATAAGGAAATCCAATGAGGCTGATATAAAAAGTACTGCTTTTAAATGTAAAAGTCGAAGAAACCCTTTTTCCATGTAACCGACATTCAAAGTGCGAACTTGTTCGATATCCATATATCCAAGCCTCATATTCATGGGGAACGCTAAGGATCGATGGATCTGGGATTGATTTATTGTTGGCGGACCTATCTTGAGCCAACTCGACCAAATTCGATTCAACGGGCCCAAATCCGGCCCTCTTCATGTCGATCGTGGCAGGATCAGTTCAAAGGTTGTGCAATTGTATATAACACGAGATAAGACGCAACATATTTATAAAGATAATTCACGGTACCTACAAAATGGAAGTTAGACCGAGTGGAAAATGAGTACCCGAATACTCAAAAATCATTATGGTATTGGCAATTTCTATTACGGTGTTTGTTATCAGTTTAAATGGAAAATTTTAATCGTCACATTCATTTAATACTTTAGGTGAATATTCCTAGAAATATTCCAGCTTGCAGTGGTTTCTATTTATTCATAAAGCATAATAATAATAAATAACAATTCCTTATGAAATAAATTGTGCGGAAATTTAACCTAGTAGGTACTCGTAATATTTCGTCTCGTAGCTGCCTCCGATACGCAGTTGAATAATTACACACAAGGTTTATTAGTTTGTCACGAAAAATGTATTTAGATTATGTTATTTACGTAAACTCTAGCGACAATCATTCAAGTACTCCCACAGACCATATCTTACGAGTGCGTAATATTGCTGAAATAATTTCAGTTGCCAGCGAAGCGTGAGTTTCGATGCGACAAAAGAATCCTTATAAATACAAAAACAAACGGGCAACGAAGAAACAATCGCTCATATCGCGCTATCGCTTCTTCCGAGCCGATTCACTGCTCACACAAATCGTGGAATGTTTATTTTCGTTCTGTTTACCGTGACAGGTGTGTACCGGGACTCTCTTATATTATGTAAAATACATAATAATAATATACACTAATACAATATAATTGGAATATCTTTTTGCAATGTACAATGAACAGCTTTTTCCTCTGAAGTTTTGACTCTCTGTATGTATGTCTGTTTGCTCAGGCTAATATTAGAACTGTTTTTAACGGGATTCTCACCCGCAAATAGCCGTTGTTACAAGGCGTAATTGTAATTGATAATATGTTATATTTGGTATCCTATTGAAAACGAGAGTAACTCGCGGTCAGAGTTAGAGCAATAATAATAGTAGTACAAATTTACGCACGAGTCTTTCATTCCAAATTAGACAGAGCATTTGGTTTACTTAGCAACTTAGCCATATAATTATTTGTTTCTTAGACGTCAACTAAAAACTTCGCTTAAAATCTTTTCCACAATGCTGACAGAAGTACCATATTTCCGTAAATAAGACAACTATTAGATGATTAATTTCTCAATATCGTTATATATTTCAATATTTTACTATGTTGTTTAGCACTGCAATGATTTGATACTGTTAAGTATCCCAGTTAATATAATTGCTAAACTTTATTGCCATATATTGAGTTGGTTTAGAAACGCAGACGATTCTCAACTGTCTACCGTTTTATTCGTAAACTTCAATGTTTAGTAGAGTCAATTTGCCAATGTGCTGACGTCGATATTTGCTAGGTGAATTTACGAAGACTGGAACTTTCACAGAAACATTCTGAGGCGGCGCTGACAAATGGAGGTCATGTCAGGTCACACACCGAGCGGTGCGAGTTCTACAGCTATGTTTAAATAGGACACCTGGTATACTGATACCCTATTGTTGCTTGATGTTGATTGTACTTCGAAAAATCATTAATTTAGACAAACGAGTGGCCTTATCACAAGATTCTCATTCAGATAAATAGAAAAACATTCAACAATTCAAAGAAGCCAATAGAGAGTAGTAATGAACGATTTAGTGAATAGGTAAATGTGGGAAAGCGAAAGATGACAATGAAACGTTTAAAAATAAAATGAAACATAAGAACAGTCCAGCAAAACTCACTAAAGTTGAAGAAAAGTCAAACATAAAATTCAACCAATATACTGGCTCTACAACGTCATTTGAAAATAGAACAAAACGTGCTACGAGAGCGAGTCAAACCAACCGTCTAGCCTCTACAGTCTTGTGGAAATTGAACGTAACGTCTACGCTAACGGCTACGGCTGGCGTCTACACGTACATACATTGCTACGAGACCGCTACGGGATATGGCAGCGAGCTTCCTTTCAGTTGCCGCCTGAGATAGTTAATAAATCTTGCAAAGAGAAGTGAACGTACAGAAATATAGAAGTGTGACTTCGATGGTGTATCGGCAGTTGTTTTGTGAAAACGCTCACAAATAAATGGAATAACTTGAAGAATAAAGTAGGACAAATTGTTTTAATTATTAATTAAAATATATAAACATAATAAAATAAATGCAAAGGATAAAGATTTCAAACTTCAACTTTATAAGTTGTGAGGTCTAATTTCTTTTATTTTTCGAAGTAAAGTCATATTTTGTTGGATTAGTTTTATTTTCAATATACTTATACTCTTGTTGAATCTTCTACGATTTAACATTCGTAATATTCTTTAACCCGGGTGAAATTTTGTTTCCTCATAATTAACCAGCATGTTAGAATATACCCCTAAATATCCTTGTTTCGAAATCTCATAAGGAGTCTCTCCCGTCCATGAGCGGAGTGGAGAAAAGCAATGGAGATGAAATGATCACGATTAAAGAGGTTCCACTATGCAATATCGCTTCAACTATGTTCTAGTCGAACAACATAAAAGCAGTAATCCCTTTGTACTTTTGACTGTTTTCAATTTACTGTAGTCACAAGGTTACAAGCGCGGTGTTTGATCTACGTAAAAGTGTTACGTAAACCATTCGTACCCGCAGATTGCGAGGCCCATCGCGATATCGGAATGAGTCGAGAGACTGTTCCCATTGAGAACATATTGGGGCTCGTAACATCTCGGGTCAAGGTCGTCTACTTTGTAAGTCAATTTCTTTGTGCGTTCAGTAAACTCGTGGATGTTAGAGTGCGAAAAGGGAATCATGTTTTATTTACACTTTTAGCACAGTTCGATGTAGTTTTCTTCAATGTAAATTGTTCTGAAATCCATTTAATGTAACTTTTTATGATAATAAGGTTCTCATTGGGATTCATTTCATTGAAAATAATGAAAATCGAATGTACTCCACGATGAAAATATAAAAGAAAGTAAATATTGAGAACACAGTTATAAATCATTGCGACACCTTATATGTAGATTATCCGGGTTTGATTATTATTTGTCATTAGATGTGAATAATAAGATTAATAATTTCGGAATGAACAAAAGTCATAAGTTTTCTATAACGTATACAATACCTGGGTAGTTTGCTAATCCGTCTTTGGCAAGCATAGCAAACTTAGGATTTAGCTTTCTCATTGTAAATAAAGACGGGCCAACTATACAACTGTGAAAAAGGGTTTGTTGATGATAATTATGAGGTAAGTACAGTGTGTATAGTTCCCAAGATCGGGGCGATTCTTATGTAAGCTTTGAAAAAAAATACATTTTGGAATGTATTGTTAGCTTTGTTATTCTAACAGTGGAGATTTAAAATAATATTGTACATCATAGTTATACGTGGGTGTAAATAAATATTAGTTTCATCTTTAAAACTGAAGACAACAGTTATTTACGAAATACATTGTACAGAGCACAGAAACGTATTATTATACGTACGTGATATTGAATTGCTTCTAAACAGAGTATATTATAAGCTCATAAGCAATAGTGGGCAACAGCAGCGCCCAGACGTGGAACATAAAAGTATTAGAGCTGTCCAAAAGCCTTATACAACATACATATTTGTTAACGTAACGAAATCGTCGAGAGATAAACATCGTATTTTTAATTCAGCAACCGACGTTTCATGTTCGAATATTAAACAACCGGAACCTATTCCAGGTTTCGATGAGATTACATCCTATTGATTACGTGCAACGGAAATAGTATTTTATTCATGAATATTATGACATTTGGGCATGTATATTAGTTAATATCACTTTTAAGTATAACAACGTGGGTTACCATTTGATTATTCGGTATGTACTTAACTCTACACCTATTTCAATGGTGAAGCAGTTGTTACTAAAACAACCTATGTTTCGATTTTAAAGGATTTGGAGGCC
>DWGJ01001813.1:0-18061 GCA_018246895.1 Aspitha aspitha aspitha
CAGGCATTAAATTGCCTAATTTGGGATCAGACAGCCGTGTGTGGAATTGTCCCCAGTTATTTATTTATTTATTTATTTATTCAAGGGCGTATACAATTTAATGCTACAAAGGGAGAAGACATGACTGTCCAGAACCACAGACACATTGTAAAATTGGTTATAAAACTTTCATTTGTTTTTAAACAAATGAAATTTAAAAAAAACCTTAGGGTTGCAAGTGGAAGGATTCGATAGCGGCGGCTGCGTACGCGCATGTTGCATAACGGGCATGCGTCACCGGTGTACGCTCGGCGAGTGCGTGACCCTGCGGTATAATTACACGTCCGTTCATTACCCGCTCTTTTAATAAACATTTGTTTATTTATTCGAATAAAGTCCCTTACGGCAGGCTTGACGGAGATAGGGATTTTGTACGCGATTGTACCGAAAAAAATATGGGACTAAAATATAACGGAAGTGGGTAACGGAAATCGTATCCGTAAGCAAGCAAAGTGTACAAATGCCTTTCTCTTTCTCCCTCTTTCTTTCCTTTTTCTCGTTCCTTCTTTGTCTGATCCCATTCCGCCTCGCCAATGCATTACTATTAATTTTATTTATTTTTACGTATTTAGGACAATCAACACAGATAACACAGTTTTAACCCTTAACAGTTTAATGCCTTAAATATTTAATTTAATTTAATTAATTAATAAATAATTTAATTTATTTGTGTACTTACAAGTACAGAGTGCCACAGCATGTGTTAATTTAACTTAAAACTAGCCACAACTTAAAACTAGACAAAAACCTTATGATGGACTTAAAAATTAACAAATAAATGTTGATGTAAAATTAAATAAACATGTTCATTTACGATACTATATGTTTCCAGATGCAGCTACACTGGGGGAAAGCATTGGAAAATGCTCTAAGCATTACGTAATTTCAGCAGACTTTAGCCCAACAGTGGGATGCAAAAATTTGTTGCATCTCCAAACCCTGACTCCATGTTTATCTGTGTAAATTAATCTAGAAGCATATGGACTTCGCGGCATATTATATAAATAGTGTAGGGAGCTTTGCACCCGAATGCATTACGAAAGGATTTGACATACTGCGCCTCTACGACTCTCCCACGTGACTAGAGTTTAAGTAGACGTAACGCGTTTAAACAGGAAGACAGACATATTTTAAAATTATAATTTAACATTTACGATCCGTGTATTCATGTGCAAGCAAAGTGAGCGTATATTGCACCCAGTCATCAATAATTTTTACAAATGTACATACATACATACATACATATCGTCACGCCAGGTTCCTAACGGGGTAGGCAGAAAGCAGCGAGTGCCTAATAGCTCTGTCCTTACAAATTTTAAAAATTAAAATTCAAAATTAAAATTAAATTTAAATTTTACAAATGTAAGCGTGAAATACTGGTTTTGTTAGCAGTTGTTCAAAGGAAATATATTAGCCCGGTCAAATTAGCTCAAAATATAACGGTATCCTTGCATTAATTCCCAATAAGTTGAAAATATACAGGCATATACGACATACCATTCTAATGAAATCCTGAAGAGTCCCAACTGATCCCGTGCATGTAAAAAAAATTATTCAAAGTCAAAGATCGCAAAAAAATGTTTTATTTTTAGACTTTTTGGGCAAAAGGTTAGTTGTACAGCAAAAATGGGTAAGACAAAATTATAGATCTACTAAAATTTTTCTTGTACTTTTTTCTCCACGATTTACAATTTCTGAGAAAAGGTCATTCGTAAGTTAGCTAGTTGGTTAGCTAATGCTCGGCTGGTATGTAAGTGTTTACGTCTGCAGGCAGCTATTGCAGTACTGAGCATTGAGCACACCGCACAATGCACGGGATTACACAAAAGCGCGCACGCGAGCTCGCCGACAGTTATCTACGGAAAATGGCTGCCGTATGCCTTCTTCCTTCTTCTTCCTTATTGTCTACTAGCTGATATGACGAACTTCATACCGCCTAACCATTATTTACACTTTATTGAAACACCTAAAGCTAGGATGTACAAAGGGCGGACTTAATGCCTGGAGGCATTCTCTACCAGTCAACCCGTGGCGATGGAGAGCGTTTGGCGGTAAGCGTAAACAAATAATTTAACTTTAATAAACTGCGAATAGGACGGATATTGATATTGGATAATACAAATACGCAGATGCTTATAGATATGCATTTTCACTTAACATTATGAATTATATTGATTACATTTGAGTGTAATATGTCTAAAGTCAGTCTCAAAGGATGCACAGACAAGACGCTTCCAACCTTGACACGACTCCTAAATTATTCTAGTCAGCCCTCAGAGCTTTGATGTTTGCACTTGTGTTGAAATATAATGAAACTTATTTTAGTTTTATCGGGTAGTCGTGGAAATATTTCCAATTTCTATATATGTAAATGAAAAAAATTTCGAATTTATATAGTAGACGCATTTTAACTTTGAATAAATGTCGAGCGACATACATATATGTAGTTTTAACGACACAGCATTATTTGCCCAAATTCCTACAACTTTAACTGCTCGTATACTATTCTTATAAATACGAGCTTTCAACTTCACATGAATGTGAACGTTTGAATCCTTCGAAATAGCAGAAAAGGTAAAAAGAAAACAAACGTTTCCCTAATACAAGCTTCGACGTGCTAACCAAATTGGTGATCGAATTGATTAACCACTTATAGATCTCATGTTGGAATTGTGTCGGTTGAACGAAAACGAAAAAGTACCATCGTTCATTTGTATCGGTGTCTAATTTTATTTCCTCACCTTACGAAATTTCTATCTATTCCTAAAGCAAAATTTAATGCTCTTTAATAAAATTATTTTAATAAATAACCACTCAATAAGATAACTCTGGACGCCGTTTTATATTTACTGTACATCCATAGGATATTAACGTCAATAACACCGAATGTCTCACAATACATTTCGCATTCTCTTAATCTGGTTACATCCGGCTTTTGCTTTAGTAACCAAACTAATCACACTTGAATCATTAATTATCGTGTGGACGGACCACTTTTGCGACGACACATGCCCGTGACGAGCTCAGCTTGCGCGACAATTTGCGTCTCTCCACTCCTAGATTTCTCAGGATATCTTCGGAACATATTGCAGGTATAAATCTTACGGGGATTTATTGTAAGCGATATTATTTTCTTTGGACTTTACTTTTATTCTTGTCGTTTTTAAGCGACTTTTTCGTCCATAGCTTTGTTTAACTAACAATCCGTTTAGGCTGCAAACAGTTTTACTATGACGTTGACTGTCAAAGTATCGTTTAGAATATGTCTGGAATATTCGGTATCGATTACTAATCACATTACAGTTGACAGATCCGTATAAGTTCCGGTACCCGCCGTCAAGAGAACGCTTTGCTCGACAAATAGTTTATCCTCTATCCTGCATTACTGCGGATATCCGCGAAACATATTGCGACTTCATTTCTTACAAGAATTCATTGTTATTGATGTCCATTACATAAAGCTGTTTTGGTTTTACGCTTAAGTACTGTCCCTGAGATTTTTTTATATGAAAATATAATAAACCGTTACATTGATATTTGAAATTTTTAGAACAACTTTAATGAGCGCTGTACCTACTTAATAAATTTTTCTTCGCTGGTAAAACTTTTCAAAAACTCATAATTTAAAAATTAAACACATTTTAAAAAAGCAACTACAAATCCTGGAGAAGAACCAAATATATTTTGTTTTGTGGTATTTGGACTGGTATACGAATAGCAATTAAAGATACATATAATGACGATATCTTTTGCTTAAGTTACCCTTCGCCTTAACTAAGCATGTATGTATATGAAAAGTGCTACAGCCGTCTGAAGACTGTCTTACTCTCTAATATTAACTCTTGTCTTTTATTTTATGTATCACATTTTTTAAGTTTACGTTCAAGTTCATAATACAAACTATTCATAGTAAACTAGACGTAACAATACTTTAAGATAACGAATTCCCAAAAGATCTTTAAGATAATGTTTATAAAAGTAAAAAAGTTTTACCTACTTTCATATACCAAGAATTGAAGACTTATAAGTTAATTTATCCTAAAGGTTCCCTTCAAATTTGAATAGACACTTATCTACTTACACTAACGTAAAGCTGAAACATCGATCTTGTAACCCTATTCCTCATATCAAAGAAGTAGAATCGTGGAAAGTGCAGTGCAGTCTTTTAGGAGCGAAAACGGCTTTTCAAACAAGAGCTGTTGAAATTTCCATTGCAATAGAATATTGATTGTACAGTTACTCCCGTTGGAGAAATTGACTTCTCGTAGATTTACTTACCAGTGGTAGAAACTTGTTTTGCTAAGAGCAATAAAAGTGACATACGGACTTTAATTTTTACTATTCATACTCCAGTAGCAGTGTAACGTCATTTGGAAATAAAATTTAAACAATAACCGAATAATCTGGGCAAGGTAGATAAGAAAAAGACGAAAATAAATAACAGTACAGAAAACTATGGAAACAATTTATATTGAGATAAAGATTTAAACAAGTATGTATATCTAACATTGTATCTCCGCGACTTTAATCGCGTAAAAACCGAACTAATTCTAGGCAAACTTGAAATAAAATGGAAATAACTGGGTAATGCTTATGTATTATTCATACTTATACTATAAATGTAAAACAAACTCTGTCTCTCTGTCCGGTACGTTTTGAATCCGCTGAACCAGTTTGTAGAAGTTTATATATTATATACCTAGTGATATATGATCTAAAAAGTTAGCTGTGGATAGGTTTCCGCTGGTGGTAAATCAATACCAGTGCTACCATTTTTCCGAGGGCAATTCAAGCAGTCATTCCTGGTTGTCATCATTAATCTTCATCGGAGGCCTATAGGAGAGTTAAAAACTTCCGACCTACTGATTGGCTATTAACCTATATCTGCTCCGTAGCGAAATATGAAACATAAGAACCTAAGTCTATACCTAACTCTCCCAACTGCTATAAAAATACTTAGGCCTAATTAGGCATAATATATTATTTATATCAAACACAATTAAACATTTTTTTTAATTGAAAAGATTTAATCCATTTAAGGCAGTGAGGCCAATACACATGAGTATGTCTGCTGAAGTAGGGCAGGAGCGTCGTATCGTAAACCCGCTTTGTCATTGTTGGGATATAAGGGTACAGTAGCTAAATAAATTCTCTAGGCAAATATATTAGCCCCCACAGATCTGTTGGCGTATTGCTATGTTCTGTGCGTAAGATTGGACACGTTTTCACGAATCATTTACCACCCCCCTACAGAGATATATACGTACGTAGGTAGGTATGTATGTCGTGTCATCGTGTACCGTTTGTGTTGTGTTGAATGCAATTCAGATAAAAATGTATTCTGATTATATTCCCAAAAACTCATTTAGGTAGTTTACCTGTTGTACGAAATGCAACTCCAAGGATTACCAAACTCGAAGGAAATAATTATATTATCTAAGGTTCACACTCACATTTGTCGGGTTTCGATATCCTATATAAAGAGACTTATCATGACTAACTAATTCATAATTGCAGAGATTAAACTACCAACTGAAGCTAGAAACATCTGAACAATGGATTGATTACATAATAAAGATAATGCTTTTACAGTAATGGTTATTAAATATTTTCAAAACAAAGTTTTAAAAATATGCATCAAATAAATTCTGTGTTTATTTTATTGAAAAGCAGCGTGCGTTTTTTAAAGGGCTCTCAATTTAATGGATGACTTACGGTAAATTATGCATAAGACTAATACTATTTTAATTCCAGTTTCTCTTTTTTAGTTTTATTATTACACTTTCCTTTATCCTTTTCTTTCTATTTCCTTTTTATTCTGAGTTTCTTAATTAGGTATCACATCTTACGAACTTAATTTTAATTCATTATCAAAACATAACCATGACTTTGAGAATTATTTAGAATCTAGCATTTTATTTGGACGATTTGAATCCGAACGAACTGCTTTGTTGTTTTGTTAATGTTCTGACTAGAGCTCAGTGCATCGCTAAATGAACAGCTTTGCGGTAACTGTACAAGAAACATTTGCGTTTTAAATTAGCCGGTAACCCCCTATTTCCTGAACTAGAAAATCTGCCTGCGGTACAGATTATGGTGCCTCCAGCAAGCTTCCTAACTTGTAAGTCAATATAGAACATTTCATAGGTTATTGCAATGTAAAAACATAGGTGTTGGACCAAACAAAATATACATAATATTCCAAATTGTAATCGCAAAACATATTATAGCCATTCATAAACTTAGCCTATATATTTTGTGTCTTTTTTGTGAAATATTTCTAAAACAATTATGTAGAATAAGGAACATAGGCATTAAGTCATACATGAAATAATTAACTTTTACTCACTAGTTTTCAGTAGTTTTGTGTTACATTAATATGATTAAAAATCTTTTTAATTTTAACAACTTAAGTTTAACATGCCTACGAAAGACGGGTATCATAATTTATAAAAATATAATAAATTTCATACATAACTACTACTCTTTAAATATAAGTGTAAAACGTAATTCCTTTTATTTCAAATTCATTAGGGTCAGTATTTATTATACAAAACAAAGATAACTTTGAAACGGCGCTTTAAAAGTATAAAAGAACAGTAAATCAACATCCACTGCGGACTCTCAGCGGTCTATATAAATTCCAGATAATCGCCGGCGCGACAGTCGAAAATTTCACACTTCGCACTTTGCTATCAACCCTATAGGCTGCTACTGTTGCGAAGTATAACCACACTTTTATTTAGTGTAACCAAATTGTTATACTACTATTTTCTTAACTGAAACGAAATCTTAAAGTTGAAGACTAAAGTTCTAACAGATGCCGCCCTCGAAGTCTAAGACCGCTTGCCTCAAATTAGTCTTTCTATTATTACTAGTAGTCATAATTACTAATTAGTTCAGGTTTCAACGACGTATACAAGGTTTAGTTAAATACTTGTAAAGTATTGAATAAACATAAGTTAACATATTGTTTCCACATGGAGTTTCTTGTGTAAAAACAACTAAGCGAAACATTCGGAGAGTACACATTGAATGATGAAAATATATATAGAAACATGAATTTTCATATCCGTAAGCAAAACAAATTTTCTTTTGACTTCTCTTAAAGTTACGTCTCGATCTCAGAGCGGAAAAGGCAGCGGCGCGGGTTTTCACTCCAGCGTAGACGCGGGTAATACTCGTATAAAAATTGCGGTTTATCACATTATTTAGTAAATAAGCTTATCTATAAGTACTTATAAAAAGTTCTGACTGTATAAATAACATTTTTCATTCAATTTCAACTATAAGCAATTTTATTTTAAACGTTACCTTATTATTCATTAAAAATAATGAAATAAAGCATATCCAAAACTTCTATCGTAATAGAAAAAAGTGAAAAATCTTGCCTGAGTAATTTATCATAGCCAAGTGAACAGCTCGAAAATAAAAGGACACGGTAGCGTTCTTTTATAAAGTCATCAAAGACACCTTTTCTTGCCAAGACACTGTGAAATCCAACAGGTTAAAAACTTTTTCAGTTACGCTTTGAAGTACTAAACGGATATGTACCTCGTTTGATTATATGTAAATGGTCACCAGAGCCCAAAATTCTACCAAGTTTCAAATGTACGAGTAATTGAGCGAATCGCAACATACGTTTGTCGATCCGCATCAGCAAAATCCCCAACATTTCATAATTTCTAATATTAGTTATAAACTAATGTACCTATATAGTACCTATATAGTACTTTAATTATTACTAACTCTCCTTTTTATGAACTTTAATTATTATAAACAAAAACAAAACGCCAAACCATGAAACTTAATCCACAGGGAGAACGTAAACGGAAAAACACTAAATTGAATGTAGCCAATTTTTTTACTATGGTGTAATAGAAAGTATTTGTCAGTTTTCCCCTCCTATATTTTTCTAGTTAGATTGATTGGCGGATGTCCAGTGAACATAAGAAGAAGGATCCATCAGTTTATGATCGAAGCAAAGAAATGATTGACGTAATCCTGATGTTGATATGAACTTTCACTATCGCCTATATACTTTATCTACTTGTCACCCGCGATTTCAAATGCGGGAAGATAGAATTTTGATAATGAGTAAACTTATTTCAACACGCAACTCTATTATTATATCACCGTATTAATTGTTGACACTTAAAAATGTGATGAATTACTTCGGATAATAACAAACTGTTTATTTAAAACTTACTCCTTAATATGGCATTGTTTGCATTATAAAGTTTACAGTCAGCAAATCTTTGCAACGGTCAAACACACCTATTAAAACAAAACTATAAATTTCTTCCAACCCACCTATTTAGAAAGGATGGAATCATTTTTACGTTCTTATACTACATATTAAGGTCTTCTAGGTCCTAAGGCATACTCCACCACACTGCCCAAGTGGTCATTGACGGAGATAATAGATAATTTATAAATTATATAATAATATCAATAAACGATATATTTTATAAACCTGTCTATTAATTACAGTGCTTTACTTAATTGCTTCAAACGTGTCGTCGCCAGCTCATGCGATTGATACGAGAGAAATTTAATTAATATTCACAATTAACTTTGTATTAATTTTGTATAATATTTCATTAATCTGTTGCGGTGTTTTGCAAATAATAATTAGTGGTAAAAATGGTCATACAAACTTAATTCTTATGTCTTGTGGAAAATATCATTAATATTGTATACCTAGTACACATATAGATATTTTTAAAAACATTTCATAATATTATACTGTTAAAAATGTTATTTCAATAAAAACAATTCTCCGGAACCTTAATAATAAAATATATTTCAATATCTTTTAACAGATATTGCAAACATATCTTGTTAATTAACCTAGCAATATTTAATAAGGTCATAGTCTAACTCCTAAGGCTATACTGTCTGTCTGCTTTAACTTTAATTAACATGTAACCAAAATAATAAGTGGAACTAGACGTAAGATACTTTAGCCGAATAACCATTAGTATAGCTGTCAACAACTTGCGCACAACCCCACAGTTTCTCAAGATGACGTTCCATGCAACTGCGTTGTAATACTGGCACATATGTATTTACGTCATCGTGCATATATCTCTTCTCTTATATTCTCTTATCTCTTATATATATAAAAATCTCGTGTCACGATGTTCGTTTGCGATAATCTCCGAAACCACTGAACCGATTTTAATGAAATTTTGTAAATATCTATTATTTGATCCAACTTAAAAGGTAGGACAGTTTTATAAAATAATAGATATTAATTAATTGTTTATACAAAATACATTTCTAAACGCACTTATAAATATTTGACAACCAATATACTTATGTATGTCAATGTTAACTCGTTTTCATTACTGACATTATTCTACAATTTTAAAATTTAAAATACGCCATTATTCGAATATTGTTGTCGATTCGAAACCTTTATTTAAATAACATGTTCTTTAATTTGAGAGGAGAGTGTACTGTATACACTGGATGAACATTAAATATTTGACAGTTACGAAATCACTAGGACAAAAATCGGCTTACTCTATTAATATATATGATAATCATTTTAATTGAACCACGGCAACGCGTGGTCGGGTCTATTACTTTTATACATAAAACCATTTATCACATGAACAACATAGTCTACAAATGAAAAAATAATTTAAACAAAACCGCCATCACATCATTTACTTCTGTGATTCCACATTTACATTTTTACTGTACAATAAAAATGTATTCCAGAAGGAGTAGAAAAAGAAAAGTCGGAATGAAATTAGTAAACCAACATATATTTGGATATAAATCATGAAAGAACAGAATTAAAAACATGGACGTGGTAAACAATGCGAAATTTGAATAAGATTCTCTAAGATTAACTATTCAGAAGCCACTTTACATTGCAAATACGGCGCATTTGGTTTCACAGATGCATGTGAGGTAAACTTAATTGTTTGACATGACGTTCCTAACTTAAATATTGTTAGAACACATACTCGTATCTGAAAAATTATTACGACACCTAGATACTTATAAATATTAGCATTATATCATTTTAACTTCTTATTACTCTTCTTCTTCTTCTTATTACTTCTCTTAATTACAACTAATAATAACTTACAATTCCATACACGGCTATCTAATCCAAAACTAACCACTCAAAAGAACTACGGTTGTTGTAGTTGGAAGGATGCTATTCTATTCGTGTTACGAAATAGTATTTTTAAGAAATATAAACGCATACCTACGACAATTTTACATCTTTTGGTATGTCCACGAGTATGAGCATAATTTGTGGGAATTTTCTGAAACACGAAATAATTAAAGCGAGTTTCCGCTAAATCTGTAGCGCCATCTTCTCACCAAAGGGTTAATTAAAGTAAACAAATTCTCTTTACGTAATTCTGTAATAATAAGATAATTAGGAACTCTGAGGGTTATAGTGAAGACATGGAGTAATTCAAAACCTTATTCTATTTACCTATATGAAACACAATTTTATAGTATTACATTATTTTGTATTTTACAGTATTATTTAATAAGGTGGATTGCTTACACATTGGTAAGATAAATTTGCCATTATGCACCGCATCGAAGATTGGTTAAGTCACGAAACCCTGTAATGATTAATTATCATTAATTCCTGTCCTAATGACTCCATTATCACATTCAGGTTTCATATTGTATAACTTACCTATATTACATTTTTGTTAGATAGGTATCTAAAGATCTTAAAAAATTCATCTAAATACTTTCTTAGGCGGAAATTATAACAAATTTTACTTACTAAATGTTGAAAGATAAAAAGTAACTATAAAAACATTTGACGCTCGTTTATACGAATGAAATGAAGCAACTTTTTGAAATTATACGACGGCAAGTGTGAAAAAGCGGTGCCAGTTTTTAAAATTTAAAATGTATTCTACATTAGAAAATGATTCATGTAATGCTTCGTTTTTGAGTACCTACATAACATTTCTGACAAGCAAAATGTCAGGAAAGTATACTATGATTCTAACATTACGTTCCATACCTATATGTACATATCGCACCTTTAAAACATAAGTGGCACTAAACAAAAATTTTAAATGCCTCTGCATTTCTAAAATGTTTAATAATTTCATTATTAATTCTTATTGGATACTGAAACAACGTTAGGTAAACTGTTATTTTAAACCGATTGCAAAGTTTTATTATTTTTAGTTCTATATTGCCCATGCAACACTTAAAAAAACTTAAAAGGACCGTACTGTAAAATAAACAATTTCTTATAGTGCCATTTGTGTTTGAAGAGTGCGTGTAACAAGATATTATATCACTTGATAAATATTTTTTGTCATGGTCGTGTACGTACATACATATGTATGTATATTACACAGAATCTGACAACATTCATATTTGTTTTCAGTAAATATAGTTATAATAAAAATAAGGTCAACAAATTTTATTATATTGACTATATTACGTTTGCTTACTAGTCTCATGAAAGGCTTACGAAAAATTGCGAACCAAAAACGCAATATCCAACTGTGTGTGTGTGTCACGTCTATAGACAAAATCCAATGTGTAAAAACATTTGCTGCTATAAGGTGATTTGTTGAAATGATTATGGAAATAGGTCTATTTTTGGGTCGGAAGCTAACGGAACAGGCGAAAGGCGGAGCTGAACAAACTTAACCCTAGCAAACGTTGCGTTGTTCGAGTAACAAATTTTGCAGAACAAAATTTGAACACATAAAAAGCAGAAAACCATAAACAAAAACTCAAACTTTTCCTATAAAAACTGCTACAATACGAACTATTATGGTGTTGGAACTAATCATAAAAAGTTTTCAGATGTTAAACTGTATTTCATGAGGTTTCACCCACACACAAAACCCACGTTTACACTCATAATTATCATACCTAACATTGTTTACAAATTGCTCAGTCTCACAAGACTCTTGCGAACTCTTGTGGCCAAAATATATGGTAATGTTAATAGTAGATTTACCATAACGATATTATTTTCTTATTTTAAACATATGTATTTATTTTACATACAAAAAACAAAAATTTAGTGAAATAAATGATTATGTTCTGACTTTTTTGAAAAAGAGAACTGAATTTGAGTTTGTATTCAAGGCATTACTGGATTGTGTCTCTATTTAAAGAAATATTATGGTTTCATTCATATATTGGTAGAGAATTTGGAAGGCGTTTGTCTAAACTTTTCGTCAGTGATGATGTCATATAGCTACTCTTTTTATTTCGCTTTTACGTTTCTACACATACAAAATTGACATAAATGTATATTTATCTTGTTTTCCACCACCAGGAAGGGTTGAACTGAGTTTATTCTTTGTTTAAAGCAAAGGATGCCATGTGGCGCACGTTCCTTAAAATGAATAAGCAATAACATATCTCGGATAAAAGAGACCGTTGTTGTGCGAGGCAAATTGAACCCGGCAGGAGGACAAAAAAGAGAATATTATACAACAAGGTATAACGAGTTAATTGTTCTATTGTTGTACGGTTGTTTACGTGACATGTTATTTATAATTTAAAGATAGAACAAACAACTCAAAATAATAATGAAATTACAATACTCTGGATTTCGAAATAAATTGGGCATACCAGTGTAGAAACACAGGCTCACAGGTACCTACCGCTATAACTACAGAAAAGATTCATCTAAATTATAATGATTATGAATCAGGAATAAAACCTAAAGGATCTAGACACAAAGCCTACAGCACCATTCAAGTACATGCACGCCGAGTAATGGAAGCTTCACCATGAGAAAACTGTTACGCTAGTTAAAGTTTATTTGAAAGCAAATCATACCATTTACGCGTAATAGACCTGAAAACCTGCTCAAATACCGTTCAGAAAATAAATACAACAAATATGAGTTATAGAGGTAATTAATGCGCCATGCCCTCGGGGCTTAGACTGTTATAAAACGACCTGATAAATTGTAAGTTCTTATGTAACAGCAACACTGTCGACACTTCCTGCAAACAATGGTATTAGCTCCTTTGTTTATTATTCTGCTAAAAAGGTCGTATGGATGCTACGGAACACAATACAGATGCCGGCCCTAAGTGGTCTGTCGTCGTAAATGACTAAATCCTTTCATGCTTCTGAACACGACAATGTGATTTTTCAGTTTATTTTCACTTAATTGTAAACCTAAAACCGAGTCCGTACGGACAATTAACCCACATTAGTAACTTCAACATAAATTCAGGCTTGTTACGAGTAGCATGGTATTATTGTACAACAAGTCATCTACATACATACATATATATGGATACTTTAGGTTCAGTCTTTGAAGTTGGCTCCAAATTACATATTTAAATAGTTAATCCGTTCCAGCATTTCCCTTAAAAGGAAATTCACTCAATTTTAGGCACAGGTTTCTGAATATATAAATATATACATATATAAACATATATAAATGTAAGAAATCCAATTACCTTACATTTACAAGAATTCAAAATGGGTAGACTAGAGACATTTTCTGTCTCCTAAACCGATAATGTAAGCCACAGCTCTACTTACTGATAAATTTTGACTTTAATATTTAATATTTTCAACTAGTAGGAATACAGTGGCTACTTTTTGCTTATTACCGAGCTAAAAGACATTATAACTTCCGCTTATCATCTACTAGTTATTCTATTCCACTACAGCTTTGCAATACAGCTGCAGCTTAACAAATTTTTATCTTAAATATTTCTTCGTATGAGATGCACATTCTGTATTTACATTTTTACTGAGTATGAATACTTCATTCTTGTTTGCATTCATTTTGTAGTAGTATTTTTAATATGTTCATGAATTCCAGACGCACTCCTAAATTGAAACGCGTTCAGAATGCTACACGACCTAGATAGATCTGTATAATATACATACTTTTGACAACAGAAATAGATGCGGTCAAGCGGATTACACAGCTCTTTGTCAGTTCGGCTTAGTACATTAGTTAAGCGGATTTAGCATCATTAATCCAAGGACAAATTCTTGGACCATTTTTCACTTGCTTTAACGTATGTGCGGAATTGTTCGGTTTCTAGACGGTTCCTTTATATTTAACAAATGGAGTGGTTCCATGAACGTGATCTGTCACGTGTGTCACGTCAGAGGTGTCCGGTGTTATTGCTAGCCGGAAAGTATCATTGGATGATATGAGAGAAGAAAACTAAATGTTTTAGGTACTCACAGGGCCCATTTTTATATTTACTTCACACATACCACTGGAAAATAAAATCTTTTTTTACTTTTTTATTGGTCCACTGCAGTACCTTTTATGAAATCATTACTTTCGATAAAGGTAAGTGTAATAAAATTAAGCCGGACGTTGTATCCGATAGTTTTATCGAATGAGTAACGGCTAACCGCAGCTGCACTGCGCATTAGCATGCAACGCTGTGTTTTATTCTGGTCGCTTTGTTTATTTTTTTCTGAACGATTTAACCTCTAATGACCAACCAGCATGTGATCTAAACTCTCTCTTGGCTTGAAATTGTATTGTCGAATTTAAGAGATATGACATACCTTAAGCTACAATTTAATGAGATTGTTTTGATCTATAACTATTGATATCAAAAATTATATATGTTATCCTTACTCTTTAATTTAGAAGATACTTGCATGGTTCAATACTCAATTGAAACTATTATCTTAGGAAGTTTGGTATAAAAAAATTCTCGCTCGACAATATAATTATGGTGGCGAAGATATTGTTCCCGGAGGGGCTCCCTTCGGTACATCGCTCAGGATTATTGGCTTGAGTACCTAATATACATATATTTAAGGTAGGTAATCTCTACCGGGGCGAGGACTAGGAGGACCGCTAATAGATAAATAAAAAAAACTATATACATGTATAGGTTATCTTAAATATAACAGACGTCGTTATTAAAATATTGCCCAATAATTGTCTTATTTAAGATAAAACCATACTCGAGGACAGTGGAATTGTTTTATCTATTACCCATGTACATCTAAACCATATTAGTATCAGGAGCTGACTGTTGTAAGTTGTTGTAATCGCTTAGTTATTTGACAAATACAATTTTTTCTGCAACAAACCATCAAGCCTATCGATAAAAATCACCCATAAACGTGAAAAAATAATTTGGGCCATATAAATCTGCCTCCTTGTTAACACTACATAAATCACACACTTACTACGTAGGTAGGTACTCAACGAATATATGCGAAGCATTATACCTACTCATATATGTATTATTAAATTTAAATCTAATCGCCTTTTACAGACGTGACAATTTGTATTCCGAACAATTTGGGACACATAATAAATCAGTCATGACTGCTATTGTGTGAAATAATGACCTGAAATTTGTATTATATCTGTGTCTACAATGGGACAAATTGTCCGATTCAGATAATATCCAATAATGAATTTGCTCCTACATTGCAAGTAAATGGAAAAATGTAACTTTACAAGACATTCTTGATATGCTTATTAAATGCTTTATTAGCGTATAATATATTGTTGCCGATTAAATTTAGCATAGTTAAATAACTTGCAAAAAGCACTTGCACGCAAAATAATACCACCACAATTAACTTACCTACTTGCCGCAAAATATTTCTAAAGGCCAAAGTGAAATTTTCATCTTTTTATTTTTTAACACACCGCATTCATTCGTTTAATGGTCTTCCAAATCACATTTTAAATCAAGTGAATGCTGTCATCGGAAATGAGTTAGTAAGGTCTCAGTTGACCTGTAAGTACGTGGACATCAAACCTGGATCAGGTTAATATTAAATCTATACATACATAGTATGGATGTACGTTGTGTAAGCGGCGAACCGCAGATGCTGCGGAAACAAGTTACGATGACAGCGTGTTGTTAAAATCGTGTTTACCCCTAATTCGAAATTTGTTCCCCAAAAGTTTTTGAGCACTCAGCGAGATCCTACAGCTTAACGTCCGGGTAAGTAACTATACTATGGTTGCGATATACTATACTATATACTATGGTTGCGAATCATTTTACATATACATACATATGTACATAATCTGTATAAAATCGAGCAACGCCGTTTATTTCTTAAAACATTGATTTTATCTGACAAAATGAATATAGGTATAATGTTTTCTGTTACCATACTTCACAGAACACAAGTAATTCAAAGGCGGGTACACTTTTATGATTTTGAATAACCTACAGATTTCAATCAGATAGTGGTAAAATACGCGAGCAGATTGTAGAGTCGATAAGTAATTCACAGGGCTTTGTAAATTGGAGCGATATAACTTATTTAACCAAGCGAATCCTTTTTGTGTTCCCATGTTTTCTTATTCCAAGCAAGAATTTTGTGTAAACGAGCAATGAGTGACTTGTTAGATAGTGCATAATGGAAAATAAAAACGAATCGTGTAAAGTGTATGTATTTTCAAATATACAAGCGTAATTGTACCAGAAAGAGTATAAAAAATATAGAAGATCCATTTTTTCGCGTTTACAAGCAAGCTGACGCTGAATATCATAAGCAATAATATCATGTTTTTTAATTATATTCAAATATTTTTATATTTGAAGGTTACGTCAAGCACTGAAATGCTGGGTTTTTGACTGAAATAAGAAGTGTATTACCAGCTTACTCAGTTGTGAGAAGAATTTAGATGGACACGAGGGTTAATCTATCAAGGAGTTTATTTATCAGGGAACGGGCACACAATTTTGTTATATAAATCTCCATCAACGAGCTGACACCTTTACAAAGATACTACCACATAAAAAGCGACCCGACCCAAAAAGGATCAACATTACTACAGGTTATGAGGTTAAACTGAGTCTCTACCAATATTATATAGCACTATGGAGATTTCGTGTAACAAGACGTTCTATTGCTGTCTGTAACTGTAAGCCTTTCGTGTACGCTTTGATAGCGGTATCACCATCACTGTGCCAATTTCTCCGCTAAACAACATTACCTGAATACTAATAGCACGTTTACCGTCTTGAACTATAGGTACATATTGGTCCGTACAAATGTCTCTCAGGGTTAAAAGTCTTAACCTTTCTTATTGTTCCTATGCGACACCGCTTACATACATCATGGTGAAAGTATAGGCGGTAACGACCGGCGGTATAACATGCTCCCATACCATCAACCTCGTAATGTTAAGTGTGAGTGAGTGTTAAGAGAAAGATTTAATTTTTAATTTATAAAACGCACATAACAACGTAGTCAAACGTGCGGCCCAGAATTTTAACTCAAACCCCCAAAGTGTAAAACTGAAATCTACACCACTGGGCTTACGTCGCTTTTTTTACAGTATCGCGTAACTTTACTTAATATTCCGAACAGCGATTGAGATCTTTCAGACAACGAACCAGCAGGGAAGTCTTCTTCAATTTCAACTTACTCTTAAGTAAAAGATACATCAAATGTACCTACACGATTTTAAATGGAAGCAAACAGCATTGGTAATTAAATAATCTAGCGCGCTAATACGGAGCTTTATACGTTTTCAAAACGCACACACACTCATAGAATAATGGACAGAGTTGTATCCTGAAATATACAGATTACTTAAACAGGAATACAATGGTTGCGCAATAAATCGTCGTCAACGACGGCACCTTTATAAAGATACAACACATAAAATAGATGAAGGATTGATCTCGCCAACATCCGCTCACATTTAGAATCGCCAATGGCCGTATCTAAAAGATTACATTTATAAGTCAACGGAAAAGTCCATTTTGTCTATTAATACCAAAACAGTTAATAATTTTAGTAATTGGTGACTTTGTGAATGAATTGTGAATGTTATTGACTCCTACAGTTAATCACAAGATGATTATTATGCTATACATGGTCATCCTAGAATGGAAAAGCACAACGTACAAAAAATATAAACGATTTTCAATAATATAATTATATATTAATGATTGCTCTATATACTTTAATATATATTTTAGTGTGTAATGAAATATTATGATTGTATTACAACCCTTAACAGCTAACTCGAGAAAACGTTACGTAAATTGGCACTGTTATTTTTAGA
>DWGJ01001814.1:0-18051 GCA_018246895.1 Aspitha aspitha aspitha
CCTCCCGCGCCCGCTAACACTCGCCGACCACAGCCAGCTAGTTTCGGGCATTCGTCGTCGAATACGAGTTGTGCTCTCTCTAATGTTGTTATGTTTTCTAAGTAATTTTGATCGTAAAGGCGCGTACAGAAAATAATGTTGAATTTAAACTTTACTGCTTCCTAAAAATTTAAAATTCCGATCTCCGCCAAGCCTGCCGTAAGGAACTTCGTTCCAATAATAGAGAAGTTAATTCGTTGTTTGTGAAGTTATTGAGAGCCAACTGGGAACAAAGTGAATTGAACCGTTTTAATAAATGATCATTATCGGTGTCACTATGAATATGACACGTTAAAAACGTCCGTACGAGCAGCGGCGGCGAGGGGCGGGCGCGGGGCGGGCGCGGGGAGGCGGCTACTGCGGCGGGTAGGGCTGGTAGCCGGGCTGCGGCGGCGGCGGGTAGTGCGCGGGCGGCGCGGGGTGCTGGTAGGGCTGGTAGGGCGGCTGGAAGCGCGCGTGGTGCGGGTAGGGCAGCGTGGCGTACGGGTTGTACATCGCCGGCACGGGCGCGAACACGGGGTAGGGCGCCGCCGGCGCGCCGTACGGCAGCGGCATGCCCTGCGGCTGCGTGGGGTAGGGCAGGCCGGCGGGCGCCGAAGGGCCGGCGGAGGGCGGCGGCGGCCGGGGCGGAGGCTCCTTCTTCGCCACGACGGTCGCCTGTGCATCGATCGTCAGCGTTACGACTCATAGTTTAAATAAAACAATATAGAGAGCGGGCCGCGCTCACCTCCTCGGCGGGGGCGGGTGCGGGGGGTGCGGGGCGCGTGGCGGCGCGCGAGGCCTCCTGCGTGAGGTCCTTCAGCAGCTCCTCCTTCTCAGTCTTGCGCGCGAAGCAGAAGTCCGACACCTTGTTCTGGAACGCCACCAGCAGCTGCGCAATCGTGAAATTCGGCATTTCTTTCGTGTACGTGACGAATACACGTGTTGTACATTGTTGGATCGACATTTCCTTTCGTAAATATGTATAACATAATTGAACTCAAGGTGAAGTCTGTAATTCGCACTCTTTAAATTGGAGGATCCATTACTCGAAGTACGTTGCATGTTTCGTGATGCCTCTCTCGCGAAAGTAGAAATAAATAATCGTCAAACAGAGAGTCAAAGAAACACGGGCGTAATAAGATGAGATGTTGATTTTGAAAAAACGGATCGTCCACATTGTATGCCTTAGCCTCATACGAAACGATGGGGCGCAGCTGGCGTTTTAAGCATACGAGCATAAGAAGTGGTGCATCTCGCCTGCGTGAGGTCGTTGTAAAACTTGACGCCCTCGCGCAGGTTGCCGGTGAGGTCCTGGAAGGCGTCGTGCGCGGCGCACAGGCGGCCCAGCGCCTCGTCGCGGCCGCCGTCGCCGCCCCGCGCCGCCCGCAGCGCCGCGTGCGCCTCGCGCAGCCGCTCCGCCAGCGCCTCCTGGCGGCGCAGCGTGGCGGCGGCGCGGCGCTGCAGCGGCGCCAGCGCGGCGCCCAGCGCGCCCGCCGACAGCGCCGGCTCGTCCAGCGCGCCGTCGGCCGCCAGCGCCGCCAGGAACCGCTCGCGCAGGTCCACGGTGGTGTCCTTCAGCTCCGCCTCGATCGCGTCGCGTTCCGCCTTCAGTTGCTCCACCTGCCGCCGACCGACCGCCTCGTTTATACCGGCCGCGCTCCTCGAACGTCACCTCCGCGCCGTCGGAGGGAGGCGAGGGCGCGGTACCTCCTCCATGAGGGCGCGCAGCGCGCCCGCCGCGTCCCCGTCGCGGCCCGCGCCGTCCGCCGCGTCGGGCGCGCCCGGCACGCCCGCGTTGATCTCTCCGTCGCTGCGACTCAGCAGCTCAATATTCTGTGCAATCGAAACCGTAACTCGACGAAGCCCCGGCCGCGAGCGAGCGAGCCGCCGCACGGAGCGCGGCCGCTCGCTCGCTCGATACGCGGGAGTGACGAAAGTATTTGGAAGCGAAACCGAAAGCGGACCTCCTTGTGCTGGTTGTACTTCTGCTGCACGATGGCGTCGGCGCGCACGGCGTTGTCGATGATCTGCGCGTACTTGGCGGCGTTGGCGCGGAAGCCGTCGGTGAGCCGCTCGGAGGGCGTGCGCGCCCACCGCGCGCCGAACTGCTCGCGCAGCGCCGCGTCCGCCTCCGCCTCCTCGCGCAGCATGCGCTCCGCCTGTGCGCGGCGCGGTGCACGTGGCGTGCTTTTAGTCCCTCACTATATTAACACTAAACCTAATACTAAAATGGCTTCTCGCACCGAAACGCTAGCGATTTTGGCCCGGACGTTTATCGTATCGACTTCGATAAGATCTCCCCGTACTTCATGGCATCCTAACGATTGAATCGATCGGTAAATGTAAGGATCTCGTCGGTGCGCGATCGCAAGCGCGGCGGGGCGAGGCGCGCCCTCGCGAGTACCTCGGTGAGAATCTCCCGGTTGCGCTGCAGCAGCTCGGGCAGCTCGGCCATGAGGCGCTGCAGCGCGGGCAGGCCGCCCGCCTCGCGCAGCGCCGCCGCCTTGCTGCGGATGGAGGCGGGCAGCGCGCCGCCGCTGGTCTCCAGGCACGCGGGCAGGTTCAGCGACGCGAGGATGCTGCCGGGAGAGGCCCTCTGTGTCACCGCCCCCCCGCGCCACGCCCGGGCGCGGCACACGTGCTATATGTTATATCCCTACTTCCCTACCATAATTATAAAAGCGAAAGTAACCGATTTTAATGGAATCACATAGACAGATAGACTAGACCTTGGGAAAGGACCTAGCGTAGCAGACAAAAAAACAACTTCGCATTTATTATATTTTTACAGTGTTTATAGTTATGTGGTGTTATTATTTTTCTATCTAATACTAGCTATGCCCCACGGTTTCATCCGCGTTAATTAGAGAACAATACTGTAAAATAAAAAAAATATTTTAAGATCGTCACGCTATCTATGATTACTACAAAATTACACGGAACAAGGAAGAATAAAGGAACGCTTTTTGGTTGCTGCTCCACTCCTATTAGTCATAGCGTGATGTTATATAGTCTAAAGCCTTCTTCAATAAATGGACTATTCAACACAAAACTATTTTTTCTTACAATTAGTACTTATTACCTGCTCGTGTTATTCCCGTAGATTAGATGGAAGTCGTTCATTTGTTAATTTTGTAGTTTTTAAGTACATTATTTGCAGTAAAATAGGTGATAGAACCTGTATACGGTTCGCCCGGAGAAGTACCACGGCCACACTTTGCACTGCCGTGAAGCAGTTGTTTCAAATGTGTTTCGGTCCGAAGGGTGTGGTTGCCGGTCCATTTGTATACCAGAGGCGACCATCTTAGTCCTCAAAAGTAGCAACGCATCTGTGACCGACTTCTGATAGGTTAACTACTAACACTTGCTAACTGCACCTACTAACACATACTAACAGGACTAATATCACTAATAGTCCCTTTCCTGCAGTCCTGTTACTAAAGAATACTCACCAGCTATGTAGTTCTTATTAGCACCTATACCAACTGAATTGACATTGACAGTCAGCTCCCTACAGTCCTGTTAGGAGTATGTAGGTTACAGATGTCCATGGGCGGCAGCAGCCACTTGTGACTGCTTCCTGTTCGTTTGCTACTCTATTCTAATAAAAAAAAATACTTCTACAACTTTTTTAATAACCCAATTAATAACTTACAATTTAAAATAGAAGTCTTAATAATACAAAAATAATACAAAATTTTACAATAAAATTATTTTAGAAAAAAGTAATATGTGTAATGTGGAAAACATAACATACTTATGTCACAGTGATTTGTTGGGAATTAATTTCTTTTCGTAAGGGTTCGCATATTTACCTACATATTTCTACTTAAATACTACATATATGCTTTCTATTGAACCGACTTAGTTAAGTGATAATTAATAATAGGGATTCTATTGGTGAAGAAATTAGGAAATCGAACACCTTGCTTAAGATTCAACTGCAGCTGTTTCATCGTTCTGAAAGTAATTAATTTGTCCGCCGATATATCCCGATAAAGTTGTATAAAACCATGTATTCAGTACTCATAACATTAATTTAGCGTCCCAAATAAAAGATTTATTCATATCGGAGTACGACATCAAGTGGACCAATTAGTTTCTATGAGAAATTTAAATTGAGATATATGAGTAAATCTATTCTACACGTTTAAAACATAACTAAATATATTTATTATAATGATATGTTCAAAGATACAAAGTAAAACATTATAATTATAGTAACATCGTCATACGCATCAAGTAACGTCAGAAGAGCTCGCGTGAAGAACATCGAAGCGGCATTCCGGTTCAGAATTGTCTCAAATTGCTGACGGATTTACCGACAAATTGCTCACAGATTTGTAGAAGCTACATAAAGCTCGAGTCACACCAAGTTTATTTACCCAGTTGAACACACCTGTAAAATGAATTTATCTTTGCAATCAGTGCAGGCCTACAGCAAATTTGTTGAAACCCTAACAGGTTATCGACATATTGGATTAATTAAGCAAATTTTGGTAGCTTTTCCAATATGATCCAGTTTTATGGATATCACTAATTCAAAAATATGTTCTAAACTTAACAAACTATTTAAAATAATCGATTCATAGCAACGGTGATTGTGGTTTAAATTTCTGTCTCCCATTTCGGCGGTGAGGTTTCCAATCCTGGCACACACCACCGAAGCTAAAAAATTATACAAAGTGAAAAAAATCATGAGAAAACCTGCACCTTACCTCACATTGCTTACCTTAACTTTAGCTTAAATTGTTATGAAGAGTACATACATATATTAATATCTGAGTAAAGTCCACCAATTCACATTTAATTATGACCTAAAACCTTCCAACTATAAACGGAGACTTGTATTCAAGATCCATATTGGTGTATCAACACCTTTATTTTAAAATAACACTAACAGCTGTAAGTGCGTGATCGTCCATTAAAATGTTTTTGTTCAGCTGCTTCTACATACGAAAAATAGTTATTAATGCTATACAAATGTAGATCCGTATTTATTAATAACTCATTATATTATAGCCTACCTGCTTTGTTATCTGTTAATCTTTAATTCATAATATGTAGAGAGACGTTTATAGATTGTGAAGTAAATAATTACATATCTACAAAAGTGACTAACTCACACAACGTATGTATGTAACTCACTAGGTAAGTTACACGACACATGTATATAATGAACTATCAACATTTCCAACTCGAGTTCCGAGGTTGGACTCGGAAGTAAGCATGCGGCAATACCTACTTAACATTAAATGTTGATTTCTGCTTCCTTAAATAGACCATCTATCCCGTATACCACAAATCGTTTATAAATATTGTAGGTATTTCATAAAACATTTATAAAGATTTTATTGCAATACAAAAATAATTAATTAAATTAGTATATAAGCAATAAATACGGGTTATCTAAAATTTTAAATGCATTTTAATTGCATGAAACAGATAAAAGTGCTTTGTATTTTATGAAAGTAACACAATCATTTATATATAACCCGTCAAGTAGCAATAACGTTACCGTTTTACAATATTCAAAACCCTTTCAGATCGGTACAATAGTACTTATAATAAGTTATGCTATTGCTGCAACCAAATACAGATTAAAAACAGTAACGGACACATTAGGAGTGATCCGGCTAGAGATGCTCGCGTGCATGGTTTTCTCAATACCATATGACAACAATAATCATATGACTCCGGCTTATTCAACTTTAAATGTTACTTCCAAGAAAGATAAATACAATCTTCGCAGAATAAAAAGAGGATGGTTTATTACGCATCCTTTGTCTGTTACCAGGTAGGTACCTCAAATAAAAACCGGATGCTTGTCACAACTGGTTTTTCATCTTAATAGTAGATCCGATTTCGGCACCACCAGAGTTATTTATAAGTACATAAGAATATAAGTGGACGTGCAAAGAGCAATTCATCGTTGAAAAATAATTTATCGGTGTATAAAGATAACAAACGTAAGATTTACTTGAGTAAAGAACTATTTAAAGTCACTTATTTTTCTACTCTGTATCTATTTACGTAATTAAATTAATGGAAACTGATTTTCTCTAATAATTTGTTTTATAAAAATTGGGTATAAACCATTCTATGGCGGAACAGATGAGCACTACAAAAATATTCTCAAATTTTATTCTTCTGTTCATTATCAGTGAAACAAAAAACTCTAAATCAACTATCGTCAAATACATTCAAAATAGAAATGAAATTTTATTTTTAGTTTTCAATAGACTGGAAATTTTTAACAGGCACCAATAAAGTGACCTGCGTTCACAACAATAGCATTTCACATGAATACAAACTCATTAATTAGTATTGTGTAACATATTGTATGTCAATATAGCACAACACATGCTAGACATACAAAATACGTAACGCGGTAACGTTAGCCCAGTTTACATATTGTTTTCGCAATAATACGTAAAACATTGTATCCCCCCTTAGGCCCGCATGCACCTCGATCCCCCGCTCTGCAAGTCACATGAGCCGAGTCACATGCTCCCACATCGGTTGCAGTTACGGAAGAGCCTTTACTTTCTCCAGCCGCTTAACATATTTGCGCGCCCCCCACCGCACGCAAAGGGCAAGCAAGCGTTTTGTTTTTATTACGACGACGCGGATGTCTTCTCGTCTGTTGCAACATGTTGTACACGTGCAACAATTAAGTAGTCTGGATTGACCTTCAAAGTACAATTGCATTATAATCATCTTAATTAATTTTATTTTCTACCAATCTCAGTATTATCAGACAATTGAACTCTACATGTCGATAAGTAAAAGACATCAACGAGCTCTTATGTTAGTCGAACAAAATTTTACATTCGTTTTTTATTCATAGACATAAATTTCGATTTCATATAAACATTAATAAAATATCACATTACATATACAAATTACCTTAATAGGATAGTTAGCAAACAAGCTTTAAAGGCGGTGAGATTGCTTAAAGCGACCTCTACCGACAACCTTTGAGTAAATAACAATAAGAAAAGATAAGGAAAGGAAAACGTAGGGATGTACGTCAAATACAAACTTTTCACACTGATGAACTTCAAACTTGAAATCAAGAATAATGTACAAGCGTTAAAGCGTAGGCAATATATTTTTGTAACTGATTGCCAAATTTTAAAGAGAAACAGAGGTTTTGCATATTCATTTCAAATGCACCATGATAAATGCTATGAAATAAAGAACAATGGAACAAAATAACTGTAAGACGGGGTTAGTTCAACAACTATAAAGAAGGTCAATCAAGGCTCAACGATAAAACCTAATTACCAAGACTCGTGCGTTTATCTTAGTAACAAACTTCACCACATTGTGTTCACACCAGCCCGTTAAATTTTGACACATCCCAATTACATAGTCACATGATTCGGGCAAAAATATTGCAGTAATTCTAAACCTCGCGGTCGCTATGTTACGTAATGAAAAGACATTTTTATTACTATCTGGGAACCGGTTGTTTTAAGCGTCTTACACACCATCCATTTGTCGGTTGAAACGTAGTAGCGGAGTTTTAAACGTTCACGCTTGCACCGAAATAACTACAATAGTACGATGTAGCGAATTCGTTACAACTTCAGTCAGCTAAACATGAAACATTAGAAATGGATAGTGCGTTAAGAGCGTATATTTACGTGTCATAACACGAGTCACGCGGTTTGCGGACAATCACTTGTGCTCGCAAATACAAGATTTCGAGAAAAATGCAAAATTAGGCAGCAGCTACAATCTCTCACCGGTCGTTGATCGCCACAAGTATTTGATTTAAAACCTGTAGTGTTTTTATCTAAACATAATTTATTCATAAAGACAATTCAATATTCACGTGACTATTCCGTTTATGAGATACAAGAGCTGGTTTTAATAAAACAGACACAAAAACCACTCGTTTCGCAAATCGCTTCGTATATAGCACCTTATGATAATTTAAAAAGCCTGTATTTATCATTATATTTAATAGTAAATTTACATTCAACATCTGTTTTCTTCAACCTCTCATATATTTTTACCTAAGATAGTTAAATAGTAATTAAATTAGTTAGTTTGTTAAATTGTATTGGCTTTATGCCTCCATCGTAATAGTTCGAATTACGAGTATCATTAATATACAATGAATATTTATATACCGTTAATTAAACTTTAGCTTGAAGTATTTTAGTTCAGTCTATTTTTGTGAATCCTTATTCAATTTCAATACAATTACTTACTATATAGTTATCAAGTACCTTCCGGGTTCATTGAACCGGACTTATGAAGTCCTCTGTACTCTTATCCTCTTATTTGCTCGACTCGGAATTTTATCAGAAACGCTATGGAACTATCTCAGAAGTCATCCGATTTAATGTCTTAAAAAAACATAACGTTTTGCCCGACATATTATCTTTAAAGCGCTTGCCGACTGGCATGCCCACGATGATGATACATTATATAGAGGTCCCAATTTGATAATTCACGAATTCATGAATGGCAACCCTGTTGCAGAAATTAACATAACTATGGCAATTGTATAACAGTTTTTCTTAATAAAATATACATCGCCTATAATTCAGGGTCTCGTGTGTCAAAGTGACGTCTCAAGATTATTATGTGTATACATTGTATCTTCTAGGATATTATTGTCATTGAAATTTAAAAGTCAATAAATATGTGTAAATACCTACTCATAGGGTAACAATGCTGGTGTGCGGTCACGAGCGCACCTCACGCGCATCCTTGGTGTGTGTCCCTTCTCCTCACAGGTTAGTAACCCTGACTATACTCAGAGCTAGGCGATCTGAGAGATGAGTGAAAAAATTTAATATATTCCAAAATTATTTGTAATCATTTCTATTTTTTCTGTCGTAAAAGATATAGATGTACCTATACCTATATACATATATGTTGTCATTTTTAAATTTCAAATATCTTTATCATATTCATACAATAATAGAATAGAAACAAAATTCGCAAGTTTAAAACTATTTAAACAATTAACAATGCACTTAAAACACCAAAGTATAACTTAATAAATATCTTTGCAACTAAACACAAACTTGAATCAAAATCAAATCTGTTATTTAGGGGGTTGACGTATTTAAAACTACGTGGGTCGTATTAGAAATTAACTAATGTTGTGCATTACACCATTACTTACCTGCATGACTTAAATTATATGTTACATTCAAACATTGTATAATAATTTCATAAAAATAAATTGTTAACCGATAATTACAGAAGAGTCGTAACTCTTCAAATTTCCCATACACAGTCGAGATTGTTAATTACCAAACGCTAGAATTTCATGTAAATTAATGCTGCATGTTTTCGAAGGTTGAAAGTTTATGATCGGTTAAAATTGAATACCAATTTGAATTTTCAAAACATCTTGGGATGTCTGAAGCCAGGTATTGTGCTCGGCTGTAAGCGTTGATCACACAATCAGCTGATTTGAAACCCAGTTTGTCGTTCACCTTTGCTCGGTTCTCATAACTAAGTACATGGCAATTAAAGTCGAGATCTGTTGTATGCGAATCAGGAGGCACTCACGAGTCACGTGCCCGGTGAAAGGAAGCCAATGCGCTATTTTTGAAATGCAGTTGCATTTTGTGGCAGTCTGGATTAATTCGCCTCAGTTCAACATAGTAAACGCCTACACGTAACAAGATACAATGTTTCTTTAATTTATTGTATACATAAAGTAATGTATTATTTTACAATTGATACAGAATTAGGTCCTGTTCGATCGGATTTAGTATTTTTATGTTAAATTTTCATTTTAATTCATTTTCATTGTAATCTAAAAGATACATTAAAAAAATTATTTCTAATACATAGCTCAATATGCTATAAACATTTTTAATGATAATAATATCTAAAATAAATGTTAAATGGCGGATGTAAGACAAAAAATCGCGGGACAAAACGTTTTCTATGGAACCAGCAATCATTTTTTGTTAGCTGATTCGAACATCCGCTTAGGCGTTATGCGAAAATTACAGAAGTAAACAAAAGAAGCGTACATATGTATTTCTTAATGATAGTAACGCGTCCTTGCGTTAACAAATAATTATGACGACCTTTTTGTATTAGTAAAGCCATATTAAATGCAATTTTTATTGGGGTTTTGAGCAGCAAAAAATGCTAATTTATGAATAATGATGTTCTTTATAACTGCATTATCCAATAAAATATCAATCATAAAAAACTGCTTGTACATTTTTAAAATCTTTACACACCGTGAGATGTAAGCATAATTGATCCGTAGTTCTGATGTATTCTTCGTTTGTGTAAAAACAATAAGGTACTAATGGGGCATTGTGGCGGTGGACATTTGAAGGTCGAATCATCGATCAATCATTAAACACCTTTTGATGATGACGCGACACGCCATCAATATTCAGTATTTTTATGTCACTTTTTTTAAATATTGAATAAAATGAGTTAATCTTAAAGGTAGGTATACCTATATAACTTGCTTATTAATTCTTTTTTATTATTTTTGGTCATATTTTTATGGTGGTTTTAATTAATGAGTTTAAAATAATAATTCGTTTTTGGACTTTTTTGGATATGAACAATTCAAATGTTTACAGTTTAAAAACCTACACATGTTTTCATTCAAGCATACGAGTAAATTAAGCGCAAGGCGTGATAAACTTTCACTTATCGATAAACAGCTTGATATCTGAGCTAATATTGTTTCATTATCTGAAATGAAGTTTAATAATAAAATGAAAGCTACCTGAAAAAAAAGGCATATTTTTGGAGTGGACAACGTATTCATGGCTTCTGTCGAGTTATTATACAGAAAATAAATTATGTATAAGGATGTTATATGCCCCATTGCAGCTTTCTTTGTTTAAGAGTTTGCAGGAAAGCTTGACGAATGCTACAATACACGTCCCACGCGTCTCAGCAGACGTATGAAAGTGAAATTTTTTGTCAATATTTGTCTTCAGCCACTTAAACGAATTGCGAAACAAAAGTGGTATTTAGCTCTAGTTGAATAAGTTTTATAACTAATGTACATTAGCCAGGTCTGTATAGATTTTTATAACCTGATTTGTCATTCTATCTATGCTTTTATGAACGGTAGAAGAAACGTCGGGCTTTTAAGGATAGAATAGAAACGTTCGGCACCGCTGTTTTCCGTCTACGCAATTAAGGACCTGGTGTGATGGTATAATAATAATAAATCTTCGATCAAGTAAATGGTTACAAAATTGTAATAGGAAAGTAATTGAAAATTTAAATGAACATATTAAGACGGGAATAAAATCAAACTCATTTAACCCACAACATATGAAAAAGTTAATGTTATGAACACGAACATATTTTTGAATATTGCGGTTTGTGTAAAAACTTAATAATGTAATATCAACTTAAAGCTTACAAACTGGGCTAATTTATAGGTAATGTATATCAGGCATTCCGATAGGGACCTAAGCAATACAAATTGACCTTAGGACGTAAAGTAATTTATTTCTGTCCTCCTAGTCTACCTTTTCCGACACAACATTATAAACGAAGCCATATACATATTATATTAATCGTTTCTACTTTACTGTATTACGATCTATTTGATGTTATTATATCAATAAAAGTTATGGATTTGCCATAAAACGAAAACTAACTATCATGCCATGTCTTACATTGTACTATGTTAGGACATTTTTACTTACAACACTTATTTACAACACCGGTTGTTACTTGCGGCTTCGCCGAGGTACAAATTTGTATTAATTATTACTAATTCCTAATATTACATAATTCCTCGGTATGCATGATTCAATTTCGCAGGGAATATTTTGCGTACGACATTTCTTTATACTTGGCCTAGAAGTTGGACTAATTCAGCAGCAATTGATATTTCAAATAATATCGGATCAAAATACTTTTCCACGTCGGAGATTGTAGATGTCCATGGAATAACTATACTCCGAGTTCACCATCGAGCATAACTCGCTATCGCTTCCTAGATCCTGTTGAGATATTCACCAAAACATCCTATTAAAACTATAACGACGCAATATTACGTTTTGTTGCGCTCTTCCTGTTTATGCTTGTGGCAAGTAAAATGAATTGACATACTGTCATAATAGTGTTCTAATTCAGTTATTATGATTATTTATATACTCATAAGTTGGTATTTCATTTTAAACAAGACAGTATGAAAGAACAATCCAATAGAAACAAGCCGCACATTTGTATTTTAATTTTATGCTTCTTCTGATTTTACATAAATCAATAAACAAAATAAACCTTAATCAATGTACATAACAATTAATAACTATAAGTTTATTCGGCTAACTTAATTAACTTAGTATCTGAACTCACGTGACTATGGGCTTCCTTTTAACCTCTGAGTGATAACGAGGACCGTAAAAAACTTGAAACTTGTAATTAAGTCATAAAACCATCGTGTTTGATTAATGCAGTCAAAATACCCTATGTTTTGATAACATTTATGGACTTACATCACCCGTACTTTTTGGTAGCTTATTGACACTCACACTAAATGAACATAATGTGAATGACATTAATTGGAATTCCCAAATTTTCCATGTTCTAAAAATAACCAAAGAAGACATAGGTAACATAACTAGCCAATAGATAAAGGTAGTGCAAAGAAACATCTTCAATAATTAAAGAAGAAACACCTATAGGAACATCTAACAAAAAACTTATCGGACAATCGCGGGTAAAATCTAAGTTTTATAAATACGGAAGACAGTTGTCAGCTCATAGCAGATGACTTGCATATCCATTTGCTACTTCTACATATAAAAGAGAAACAGATGTAAATATTACAATCTTTTTTCTTTTCTCCTTCTTCAATCATCAAACTATAATCATATACTGTAAGTGATTACCATAAACGATCTCATTGTACGGATAGGTACGAGTATACCTATGTAGTAAATTAATTGTGATGATCCAAAAGAAAAGTTGATATCTAAGTTGTATTTGTTGCAGATTTAGATTTAGAATATTATTGCACTGTGACACAAAATTGTAATTGTAGGTATATTGAAATTACCAACTACTAAACTGTTTGTGAAGTATTACTCAATCGAATTTTCGTTGTTAGTTGATTCAAGATGTCATCATGTCATCCGACAGGTTTGGTGGTTCTTCGCTACTTTCACTTCATGTTCATGTCATCTGATTATTTTATCATCTCGAATGACGCGTTACGAAGTTGTCCGCCTGTTATGCACGGAACCGTATAATTACATTCCGAGTTATGTTTATTGGAATATTACTATGAATGGAATGTTCCGACGCTTATTATTACGATCGCAATAAAATTTTAGATTCTACATACGTTACCAATGGTGTCTTCCCACGCCGCGTGGTACTTACAATGTCAGAAGACACAGGTATATGCCAGCCCGAGTGTTGATAGTGATAACCATTGAATTGAATTGTACAGATGACCAGCAATTTTGTCATTTCAGCATAGGATGAACTGCGTAAGCTGAGTTGTACTGAAATTATTTGATGCAAGTGATGAGTTTAACTAGGTTTTGTGCGAACAGTAAATCTAGTATCCTAACTATACCTAGATTCCATCAATGTAATTAATACTCATCAAATACAGACATACGAGTGTATAACCGGGTGCCGGAGTGTACAATTTGTTTATTGTTATTAATGTCACTTGATATTGATATCTCAAAGAAATTGATGATTGATTTTATTTAATCTGTAATAAGAGGGTCAGTGTTTTTATTATTTTTAATGTGTACAACAATGTACGTGTTTAAAAGTAATAAATGTTTCAGTCATTTTCTATAAATCACTTATTCTTGTAATAGGTACCTGTGCATTCTGAAAATTCCAATGGTATTTCCACTTTGTAAAAGGATATTCACGCTGCACTGTTAATACAAACTCATCGTGTTGGTAAATCCAAATGTGTAATCTTTGAAGATTATTAAGAAAGACTTTAACATAGTATTATCGATATATTTATGTGTGTATGTGAATATAAATATAAATTACTATATTAATTTCCTCATAAGTGCATATGGTAAGAGTCAGTGTCATTGGGTTTAAAATTATTGAAAGAAATAAATCATTGAATATATTTGACGGAGCCGTAAGTGCATCTAAATTCTGAATCGAGAGATGTGGAATTGATTGCCACCCCGGAAAAATAAAGATATTGCAATACTAGTGAACTGATCTTAACAGAAATAATGACAATGTAGAAATAAAATTCACACAATGAAAAATGTGTTCGATTCCCGAAATATCCATAATATAATCTTGATTGAGACTATGTAATCAGCCAATGACAATGGTCGTCTCACCCATCATTTAAATATGTTCCTATCTCAACACTCCATTCATCTTCCACGTTCACAGCATGCGGAAGTCGTTGGTGATAATTGTCTCAGGCACACAGAACTTTTTTGCGTTATACTTTGCCCACGCTGTAGGCGGTTCTTTATTTTGTCTTTATTGTTACTTCCCGTCCGTGCCTTTTTTATTTCAATACTTCAATTTGTATCTATAAATTATAATTTTGTTTTTAACTTAACGCTGTCTCCGGTGCCATCCCTTTATACGGCTCATGTTGGCAGTTTCTTGTTATATTTATTAAAACGTATGTCATTTTAAAAAAGTCATAGATCCTTGCCAGGGTCGAACTCCAGGTCCCAGGACTGGCAGGCAAAAATGTATTCTATTAGGTATTCTATCACGGCGATAATTCTTCGGTTAAGCAATATTATATGTACATACTGTGGACATTTTAACCACCCTTTCCCAAGTCAACAAACAAATTTTATTAAACTTGTTTTTGTCCTACAACACCTAGACGAAGTAACGAATAAATGACAACTTTCTAATAAACTCCTCAAGGCCTTTATAGATTAAATTTTATTTCACGAAAATTTTATATGTATGTAAACATTCACCAAATTCTATACTTTTACATTTAAATAAAAATTAAGAATGCTATTTTTTTCCAATCCTTTTCTTGATCCACTCCTGGACACAGGTCTCCTCTCATGGAGAAAAAATTTGAAGCTTAGTCTATCACACTGGCCAAGTGTGGATTGGCAAACTTCACAGACTTCACAAACATTACCTATACATTTTTAACATTTAAATTTCAAGTTTTGAACATATTTTAGATTCCAACATTATGCTTACTAATAACAAATACATTTAGATATTTTAGTAGCGTGTGCGCGGTCGTCAGTAAGCATTTTGGCTTATCACATATACTCGCAAAAGTGAAAGCAACTGACACCGCTCACAATCAAATAAATATTGAACCCGCGCGTTACATAATACACGATCAATTTAATAGACACTCTTACGAACTTGGTCCACTTCGAACGAGCAGTGGTACGCTATGAATTAAAACGCTTAACTATGAAACGTACTATTTATGTTTCAGAATCATCTGTGAAAGTTATAGATATTCCAAAGTTCATCTCAACACCCAATGTGACAGATAGTCATATGCCTGTACGAGAATTAGTTCGGGTACATTAAGCTCACACGAGTCACAAATATATTGCTGTCCATTTGTACTTGTAATAAAAAAGGTATACGATGTCAGTGAATTAACTATAAACAATAATAAATCAGTTACTACGTGAGCTTCTAAATTAATCTCGTCTGTACTTTTTGTCCAAGCCACAACCACGAACTTCTATTTTGTGTTATTTGGTTGCATTTTGAACATCAGACGAGTTCATATTTCTAAGCGCCACTGTTTGTTCACGCCATAATATGAAGAGAACGTACATATAAAGCGTTGCACATTGGCTTTATATCGATCCGTAACTACATTATACAGAAAACGTTTATTCATAATATTATATTGAAAATTGTTTCAGTTTTTCCGATGAAAAATAATTCATCGAAGTTATAAAATTAACTTCCGAATTTCATGTTTCCCCAGCTGATTACTTCACAACAAAAATGGACTAAATTGAGAGAGTTAGACTACTTATTATTTTATAACAAGTATCCTTTTTCTAAACCTTTACTAAGTGGATTGCAGTCTATGAAGTCTAGAGTGAGCATAAATATACATAATTTAAAATATATATATTTGTAAAATACAAGAAAAAGTTTTTAAGTAATTACCAAATTATTTAGTTAAAGACTAACATATGTATGTAACCTTTCTTTGCTTCTTTATAATAACCTATATACGATATACTCGTAAGTTTATCGGCTGTACCGTGTTAGTTTATATTATTAGCCCTGATCTCTACTATAAAGCAGCTTATCTCTGCGGTCCAGTGAACAGCAAAACAAAACAGCCGTAAAGATAAGGATCAAGAAGCGATAAAAACATCTTATGAGGGCTATCGTTTTGCTTTGAATAATGATAATGGAAATAAAAAATTATAAGAAACTGAAGAAGCAATCATCAAATTTATTTATGGGTAAACGTAAACAATAGCAATGCAAAAGTAGGTCTCCGTAAATGGTGACGGTTCACCGTGTCAGTAGCGTAAATCGCGAGGACGCGAAAATTTAATTTGTCACCGAATACGCAATCGGGGAAGATAGCGTCATCACCGAACGTAACCGCCAAGTTTGATAACCAGCAACTTTCTCTCTTTGGCGGCTGGCTGCTGCTCTGAGGCTCGGATCTAAGCGCGGGAAGCCTGCGATCTGCCTCACTCCGCAGTGGCCGTCGGGCTAGCATGTTCGTAGCGGACGGCGCGCGCTCGCATTCATTCCGTTTTAAGTCAAACGTGTATTCAAATTTCGAACTCGTACATATTTTTGTGAATTTACCAAATACCCATGCTCGTTTTCATCACTAAGGTTTTTTGAGTGAATCCTGTTTAGTTGTTTCAGCTGAGAGACAACATGGGAACTAGTTACATGTAAGTTCACTTTATTGTTTACCTATATCTCACATCCGCGATTTGGTGTCTATAATAAAATTATAAATTTAAAAATGTAAGAATTAAGTAGGCAAATTAAATATCAAAATGGTTTTTGCTTCATCCTCGTATAATACACTAAAATTCGTCTCTTAAAAGTAGGGCAAAACTAGTTTAAGATGCAAGTCTAACAGTTTTTCTTTAATTGGTTTGAATAATATAGGCAAACCTTCATTAGCATTTGTAATGAATGCAATCTTTATAAATGTATGACAGTTCTCGTCAGAGTTACAGAAAGCTATTGGCCTTGTTATGATAACCTTCTAAAGAAATATTCGAATTATTTTGTGTTCTGTAAGTTGTTGAAAAGTTGATTTGAATTTCAGTGACATCTAGACAAGGTCTTCGTCCTAAATAGGGTACCATGAATAAACCGAAAAAACATAGCAAAAGTAAAACATTACTTTACAACTATGTAAATAAACTTTTAAATAACCGCTAGTTTGTGTAATGCAAGTTTTTTAATATTCTTCACTTGAAAGATTTTAATGACTGTTGTTTCATGTTTTATTTGTAAATATTACTGACATGCTACAGTATTATTTTCATTCTAAATCTCTAAAGTTATATCATAGTTACATAAAATTAGATAAGTAATCATTGTTCTTAATTGAGTAACTTAACAAACTCCGTTTTAATCTTATTTGTTCTACTTAATAATTCTTAATAGTTGTTACCTCGTAAATATAGACAGCTTTATGACATATGACTTACCAATGCTTTATTACCTATGCTTAATTGTCTAAATCCGTACTCTCTATGTAACACCTGATAGTACCTCTGGCGTGAATAATAGTAAACATAATAATACCATTTGTTTATACTAAGTCATTTCCTAGCCCGATACATATATTTCAAATACCATTAAAGCCTTTATTCTCAAATGACTTAACCTGGTATAGCGCAATTTTTTTTACTGCTATACCACCACGCCAGGTTCGTTACGGGGTAGGCAGAAAGCACCGAGAGCCAAATGTTTCTGTGCTTGCAATAAGAGGTGCAAATCATTGCTACTAAAAAAATTTCTTTGTTAAATAAACAACTTGCAAGTTGATTTATATGTCATCTACGAATAGAGTTATTATACTTATTATCAAATATCTCT
>DWGJ01001815.1:0-18048 GCA_018246895.1 Aspitha aspitha aspitha
TAGCGGCTTGCTTAGCCAAAGAATCCACCTCATCATTATATTTAAGTTCAATATGGGATGGGATCCATTGAAGGACAGTTTCTTTATGACGACCTTTCAGCTTTAATATTGACTTCAACTTATGGATACAATTATACCTATCATATACCTAAATATTTTTGCAGTTGATGACCAAAATAAAAGACGTAAAAACATTATCTATGAATACGAAATGGCGAGAATAAAACGCTCGGTATAATTTTATAATAATATGGCTTTTAAGTAAAACAAACTAAACAATTTGATTTTTTTTGTGATTATGAAATTAAATATAATTACTTTCATAATTTCTTGGTGCTTAAACAATTCCGTTAATCAATTTTTGGCATAATTTTATTCATAACACTTCATAATTAATTTAATTCATTCATAATTAACATTAAAAATTTGAATATCTAGCATGAAACTAAATCTAACCAAATGTATTTTATGTCTTACCTTACAATTTTGTTTTAAAAATAGTCTTATGAAATTTTAATTAAAAACAATTTTATTTGTAATTTTCTCCCACTTAGGCAAAGACTAAAGGCAATAGGCAAAGACTAAAAAACTCCTTTAATATCTTCTACCCTTGCCTATAAAAATCGTTAAAATACAGGTTCGTGTATCAGAAGCTTTTGCCTTTTACGCTATAATTGTTAAGTGTAACGTTGTTAATATTTAACAACGTTTGATATTTCATAACCTAATAGGACGTGGGATGTAAAACATGAAACGGCAGCGAACTGCCTGAAAAAAACGAGAAATCGGATCTTCGGCGTGTAATGTTTGAAATTGGCGACAAAAAGGCCCGATCGGCGCGCCCTGTACCAACGGGAACGCCACAGAGAACATTTTCGATGATTTATGAAGCAAATTAACGAGAATATATCCTCATTCCTGAACATCATTTCCTGCTAGAGCGAACTCGCGCGCAACTGTTAAAAAAACGGGCAAAAATGCCGAACCGTTTCGACGCTGGGTTCGCGCGTAACGAACCTTTCGCCAGATGATGCGGTACTGAAATTTGTGAAAAAAATCCGCATTTTTTTAACTAATAACGTAGGGCTGCCAGCTTTTTGATTGAGATATAAAGTATGTACATCGGAGGCTAATACGAAACGGTGTTTCAGAAAAATAATCAGCACATTATATTTTCGACTTTTAAAAAACATTTTTTTCGAGCATTTAGCACAAAGCCAACAACTTACTATCATTCTTTTATCATGTTACCCTTTTCATATAAGTTTTACAGCTCCAGACACCAGTAACGATGAAAACAGTAACAGTACAATACTCAACAGTACAATATTATACAATACTGTTTCACCTTGATTCACCTTTACGGTTTAACCCTAGAATACCAACTAACGAGGCACAGACTGGGGACGACCATAAAGTTAGTCATTTTGTCAATCATTAACTTCACACCCAGCTCCACATCAAGATTCGCTGTCTAAAACGCCGTTGGTATTGGTACACTAAGATACACAAGTGCACAGAATCACAAAAGAAAACAACAAACATTAATAGATACCTATATATGTATCTATTAATGTTTGTACGTCATCACAAGTACGCCGAATGGTGAACCAAATGTTTATTCAACACTAGCTGTAACATGCGCGCGTTCCTACGCCACCAACTAAAATAAATTCATTGGAATGACAGTGGCGCCATCTGTCGAAAATTGGTCGTACCAACTCAGAAACCTTCGTGGGCTCACGCACAACAACTTTGCTAAAGATCATTACATGATCTAATGCATAGTTTACGATTCTATAAAGAACATACAGAGAAACATTCATTTTTATACAACAGAAGATTTGAATATGGTTCTTCGTGATTTATCTCCGGTCCTAGCTATTAAACTAACCGTTCTCTTAAACAACTAATTTAAATTGAAAGCGTTTGGAGGGTCGTCGCTGTGACATCCGCATGCCGTAGAGCTCGGGTTGCACGGTTTTTTTTATCTGTAAAAAAGGTATAAAAAGTCTACTAGTGGACGAAATCAAGCTTTAAGTTTAGAACATTTAGCGCATTGCAAAGCGCATTTAGAAACTTTAATGAAAACAATTAAGTATGTATGTATCTATGTCACTATATGTAAATATATGTAATAGGTATATACGAGTATAAATAATTGCAAGGTCTATCTGTGATAAGTGCATAATGTGTACAAGCTATCATTATCTACAAAATCTTTTCAAAATTCCTATTTGTGTGTACGGGATACCTAATTTACGAAGCAGCTAAACCGATTTTGATGAGGTTTTCATCAACAAAGCGTTCACAGGACAAAGAGTACGCAGACGCGCTTGAATAACAACACAACGCCAATTGATTTACCCAACTATAGATAGTTATTGCACAAACCTTAAAAACTCAGATCGTTCTGGACTTTTATCAATCTTAGTTCACAAACTCGAGCCATTTATTTGCCGGCTCGTTTGTCTTCATTTCGCGTGACGAACATAGTTCAGTGCTTATGACATTTTCCAAATGAATTTAAAACTTTTTAATAAACTATATTTGACACAAAGCCAGTCAAACGATAATAATGATAAGTAATAACTGGCACAATTCCACACACGGCTATTGGATTCCAAATTAGGCAATTTAATGCCTGCGTTATGGTAACCGGACAGCTGACAAACATATACATATACATAGAATACAATACTTAGGTACATAGATATTTTTATGAACGCATGCGTTATGGGAACCAGACAGCTGACGAACATTATAATCATACTATATAACTGTAATAAAATTATTTTTATTACACCCAGACACATTACAAAAAATCGACCCAACGACCCCGGGCAGGTACTTGTTTTAAATTGGCTTTCATTTTCATTTTCATTGTGTGCACTTAACACAATAATGACAACGTAAAAATGACTTAACAAAACCAAAGAGCGTGTAAGTGGCGAAAATAGTCATCATAAGCGGCGTCATGCTCCGACTTAGCCATCAACACCCACCCCTTGTCATCTGTCGCTAAAGTTTGCCACTTTCTTCTATCGAATACTTGATAATTACGAGGCGTCTGAAATTTAGGTTAAAATATTCCTATAGCTTTTCAACCTGTTAATTTTTTATTATTTCTATTTGTAAAAAGTAGTAAACGAGCAGGCAGCAGTCACAAGTGGCCACTGCCGCTCATGGACTCCTAACAGACCTGATCCTATCAGAAGTTGCTCACAAATAGGTCACTCTTGAGGACTAAGATGGTCGCTTCTGGTATACACGTGGACCGGCATCCACACCCTTCAGACCGAAACACAGAATGTTGTAAAACAACTGCTTCACCACAGAAATAGGTATTCATTACAACAATAAATAATAATAAATAACTGGGGAGAATTTCACACACGGCTGTCTGATCCCAAATTAGGCAATTTAACGCCTGTGTTATGGTGACCGGACAGCTGACAAACATACATACGATATAGTACTTATATAGATATTTTTATTACGACCAGACACAGAAAAAACAAATGCGCTCATCATACAAATATTTGTCCCGGGTGGGAATGGAAGCCACGAGCTCCGGTTTCGCAGTCAGGGTCTCTAACCACTCGACCACGAGGCCTGTCATAATGATAAAGTACATCTATATATAACAATCCACACTTGACCAGCGTGGTACACAATGGCCCTAAGCCCTTCCATTCTGGTTCTGGCCCTTCACTGATTTTCCGGCCCTTTCATATTATCCGACAAGCAAGAAATACAGCAGATTTACAAAACTATTAAAATGATTAATAAGATTCTACAAAACAAAAGCCTTTACAATCGAAAGAAAACTCGTACTAACACAATAGAGATTCGACGCAATAGAACCTTTGTCCCCCTGCCCTGTCTATTCGTCTATGGTTTTTTCACGAGTATAATAAATACTTGTAACAAAACCACATATCTAAATCTATCGTACCTTTGGGAATTCGTTATATGGGAACGGGAACTTAACTTTCTTTAACATGCAGCAGCGGTTAAGATAAAATGTCTCATACTTATTTCTTAAATAGTCCTAATAAGATTGGGAAAGGGAAAATGGAGGAAAACAATTATGTATTTTTTCTACAGGAATTTTGCATGAACTTATGAAAGCTAAACCGGTGGTCGTAGGTTCGATTCTGTGTTGCGGTGTAATAAAATTATCTGTGTACGTATTATATAGTCAGTATAATACATAGATTTATCAGCTGTCAAATTTGTAATTCGATGGCTGCATATTAGTGCCCCAAAATATTATTATTATACTAGCTGCCCGCCCCGGCTTCGCATGGGTATAAAACAGTATTTATCCACTATTTATGGATGTAGGAGCTTAAAAAATGGAGTAATTCTCCCGATTTTCCAACATTTCCCTTCACCGCTCCGCTCCTATTGATTGTAGCGTGATGAAAAGTATACTATAACCAGCTCAGGAGTATGAAAAATAATTGTACCAAGTTTCGTTAAAATCCGTCAAGTAGTTTTTGTTTCTATAACGGTTATACAGACAGACAGAATTGACCTCTCTACAGATTTATTATATAGATAATCCCAACCCCAACTGCTTTTTAACTATGGACGACCATCGACTATCTTTTCCTAAATGCGTACTTCATAAAACTACTCAGTCTTTTATTGGAATGTTGGTCTGCGTGTAATACAAAATGGCGTAATATTACATCCGTACCATTCACACGTTTGAAATAATCGATCAAGCAAGTCCTGTGAAAAAAAAAATATAAAAATAAGAACTATTTATTTCAACGGAAAAGGCAACGTTGAACAAAGTTAATTTTCTAAGCTGTTTATATAATCCAAATCATAATTGTAAAATTCCATTTGTAAGCAGATTACAGCTGACTGCTATTAACACACCCGATTAGCTATTGTGTTCACGCTTCACGGCTATTAGCACACGCGTGCTAATTGTCGGGTTAAAGTCATATTGGAAGGTGGCAATAATTATAATAATAAAAAATGAATAAATAAATAACTGGGAACAATGCCACACACGGCTATCTGATCTCGAATTAGGTAAATTAATGCCTGTGTTATGGTGACCGGACCGCTGATAAACATACATATATACATACGATATACTTATATAGATAATTTTATTACGCCCAGACACAGAACAAATAAATGCGCTCATCACACAAATGTTTGTCTTGGGTGGGAATCGAACTGAACAGAACACAGTGGTGGTAACTTAAACCTGACACTTGGTAGTCAACTGTCGCAAAAAACGATTGAATATTTAATATGTTACTTACAATGTTATGTCTTTCATTAAACACTGGGCGTTTAATGCTCATAATAATATTGTACAACGCAATATGTCAAACATTTAAGTTGTCAAAATAGCTGTTTCGTTGCCAACTTGATAGACAAAATTATAATAATAAAATATTCCCTGATAAATGGTTGCCGAGTGGTATTTGATTCAGAGGTCGAAAGATTATGTCAAATTGCTACTCATCTGTACGGACAATTACTTGTAAGAGTGAAATAAGTGGTTTTTAGTCGACGCGTGACGTTGACCCGTAGTCGTGGGTTCAATCCTTTGTGTGATCAGCATGGATTATTCACGTGTAAAATCTCTATAAGTACATGTCTGTAGTTACATATTTACTTAATGCTGTTAGCTTTGAATACGCCTAAATACGGATCAGATGGCCGTGTGTAAGGTCTTATCATGTTACCTACATTTTGTTGTTTACAACAGAAACCTCATCAACTCATCACGAAAACATTAGTCTATCTCTCTCTGCCATCCGTTTTCGGCTATTGTGTAACATGGATTAACATTTAACTGCCATAGTTACAAGAATACTTGAAACCGTCACAAAATGTCGCAAAATTTTACATGATAGTAAAATGGTCGTTCAGAAATACGTAAAATAAAAGTGTTTAAGGTCGAACTGGTTTAAAACAAACCGCATTGTTAAAATATTCGTGCTTATTTACCTGTCTGTTAATAACAGCCAAACTTTTTAAGAACTTTTACATTCGAGGTTTACTGCAATTACGTTTAAAGACAAACATTAACTCTTAGTGTTTTCCATGATGGGTGGTTTCCGGATAGTTCAAAAGTTCTTGGACTGGGTATTCTCAGTAGCACCGGCGGTAAACGTGCTAACGACAATTTGAAACACAAACAATATTAAACTTGCGCTATGGAAAATTTGTAGAGACACATCCTTTACTAATAAATATCTACTTAGATACTTAGATAAAGCGAATCGATTACAGAAGTGTTAATTGTTGTCACCCTCGGACTATATGAAAGAGATTTTTCGCATTTCAATTCGATATTTGTTGACCGGTTCTGAGCTGATTTGATGTTAAAATAATAATATATTGAGGCGCGATATTAAAGTATAACGTAACAATAATATCAAACAACAACACACACGACTAAACTAGACAAAGTCTGTGCTATGCTCATTAATAATGTGTGCGTTTATAAATAAGTATATTTACTTTCTTTGCCCACGTGCAAAATATATTTTTTTACCCATAGATAAAGGTGTTAATTTTGATTAGAAACAATTTTATACTATTGAAAATTTGCATTGAAAAAAATTTTCACAATATTAGTTTTATACCTGGCTATTTTGGCTATAAAGGTTTCCATATACTCGTAAAAATTATGTATAACAGCGTAGATATTCAATTAAAACTTTTTAACTAAGTTTCTAAGTAATAAAACAATTCTACACTACATTATTATCGTGTCAGTTTAAAGGCTTAAGCAGTTCATGCCAATATGAGATTTAAGAGACATGCAATATTTCTACTTACTTGATATGTTATGGACAAAACACACAATAACTTTATGTATAAATTATCAGCTATGATCCAGAGTTATATTATTTGTTATCCAATATTGATTAAACAGAAATGGGTGAGGATTGAACCCGCAGCCGTTACAGTGACGAGTGTGTCTAACTACTGGACCTAGAGATGTGACGGATTAAGATGAATGAGATAATATAAAATTTTCCTGTCAATATGTCAACAAACGTCATTGGCACGGCTGCGCAAATTGGCGTGTTTTATCACTTGTGAATTAACGTTCCGGTTCTATTGTATTCATCACCGTTTGGGCCTTAAATAAAGATAACGCAGTTCGCGCGATTTGACGTATGCAAGGAAATTACAGTTACTCCACAAGTCAGCATGGAGTATATTACAAGTGTACATCTTTTCAACCCTTTTAGTGGTCCACTGCTGGACCGGATCTCCTCTCATAATTAGAGGCCTTATTCTGCAACGCTGGCCATGTGCGGATTGGCAAACTTCACTAATCTCAGAAAATATTACATGCTTTATAACAGTTCTAAGATGTCCAAGAGTCTTCACGATGTGTTTTCTTCACCGTGCGTTGTATTTAGTGCGTTGTATTTAGCGTTGTATTTAAATTTTAGTCATAAAACGCACGCAAGTCAGAGGTCGAACCCAGACCCTCTGGAGTAGGAGGCGGAATGTTACTGTCTCCGTATACCAGTACCGGGAACAACCTTTAATTATGTTCCTCTGCTGCCTAATAGTTCCAACAAACATTTGATCCCTGAAAAATTCAAAATCAAATTATTCATTATAAGATTTGTATGTAATTTTTAGCCATAGTCCTTCGGTTCTGTTCGGCGTGAAGGTTGCAGATACGGATTAATGGACCATCTGGCTGATGACCAGACCAAGAGGCCAGTCAATGTCTATCAATGTCTGTCTACCAGACGGAAAAAGAGAATCGAAATCAATCACTAATGATAAAAAACAAGCAACAGGTTTAATTTGTGCGGCCGGACGTTGTAATATCGTAAAACGTACCTGCGTATGTATAATAATTAAAAAACAATTAAAATCCACCTCCGAATCTGCTATTTGCTCAGCGCAGAGCGGAATTTCTAAAAAGCCATTAACACGTATATGTATGTTAATCATAAAGCCGATAAAATCCGTTACGGTTTCAAATTTAAAAAATATATTGTTGACGATATCGTGATTTAACAATGAATCATGTTACATAAACTTGTTAATTGATGTGTACAAGGTATTTAACTAAACGGATTATGTTACATTTTTTATTTCGTGTTACAAGAGTTCTTCAGCCAAGAGCTTTGAGGGACCTTCCAGTGGCATCAGCTTTTTTTGTTTGCTCCAGTTTCCCTGGTTCCCCTCAATTGTCTCCCCAGTCCACCGTTTTATGGTTGCCATAGAAACACACAGAATGTGTATCTATGTACTCATCATCGCTGCTTTTCATGAATACTTATTGGCATTGACAATAATGGTGCCAATCCCAGCTTAACGGTGGATCAATATGAGGGTTAAAAAAAAGGGTAATTGAATCCAATCCAATCAAACTCCAACTCCGATTCTGCATTAAGCAGCAAAATCGACAGATATTTGGGGTGTGCAGAATATTGCGTATACCACAGCACGTGTGCGGCTGAGCACGTTTCGTTACCAAAACAGGCTTCGTTTGGCTCGGCGAAACAAGATTCGTTTGCAAAAAAAATGAATTTGACTACATATTTGACATTAAACAACATTAGTCCAGTAAAAAATTAGTTCACCGTCACCGCTGACGTACGCACACGTTAGACCAGAATAAAGAATTTATATTAGCTACCGAAGTATTAATGAACGATCTTAAATATTAATAGCTGAGAATTTGTCCTCATTCTGCTTTAAAATTCGGAATACTTGTCAGGTAATTAATGGTAGCGTTAATGCTTATGTCACGTATTTTTGTGATAGAGAGAAAACAAAGTAAAGGAGCGCCTAAAAACAGCTGACCAGAAGAGTGCCCTGAGGTTATTTTCCTCCGGCTTTTTTCCTCTCGGTATCCATTGCACTAAAGCCGATGTAAACCCCGGGTGTACTTGAAACTTTGATATAACATGTACAATATTGGGTTCCTGGGTATTGGGTACCAACCGTACTAAAAACGGTTCTATTTTGATTATAAATATAAGTCAATTTTAGCGTAAAAATTAAGCAATAACGAATAATTAACTAGTATTAAAGACTAAAGTTGTAAATTCTTTTCTTTAATTTGTACGTCGTAAAAGGCAAAATATGGATTGAACTAACAATTCTGTAACATCTTTAAATGTACCCATATGCAAATAAATGTCTTTGTCTTTGATTATCTGCCATTCTTCTGTTTTACAAAGATTCGGTTAATTTCAACTTTATTTAACATCATAACTCCCTTAAGGTATCGAAGAAGAAAAATTCGCACATCATTTTGAGAATCGAAATGATTGCTTCATCATTCATCGGTAATTCTCTAAATAACGCGTAGCTAATGGTGTGGTGGTTACAAGTTAATAAATTACCAACGTTAAACAACAACTTTCACTGTCTCCCCCGACTTCCTGTTACTGCACCGCGGGACCCAACTGGTTTGCTGTTATCGTGAATGCGTCGATAATGCCGGGTAATTTACGGTGCACGCTAAATAAATTATACCTACCTGTACAACTAGTGCAAACATCGATTGAAATGTAACGACAATTACTTAATTTTGCAGCTAATTAGTAAACTTGAAGTATAATTTCAGAATGAAAAAAGAAATGTCATTTCTATTTCTTCTCTCTCGTTCTCGTTTTACAGCGCCCTTTTTAAATATGGTATTTGGTATATAGAATGGTTTCGTACAAAACTTAATTGCATCGGTACATTATTTTAACCTTTGTTATTGTTACAGATTCATTCGTGAACAGCCAAGAATGGACGGCTTCGCGTGGAGTCACGGAGCTGAGGGTCGGGGTATTGGGTTCACCGGACAGTGGGAAATCGGCATTAGTACATCGATATTTAACAGGGGCATACATGCAAGAGGAAAGCCCGGAAGGTAAAGAATTTTATTTTGTTAAAATGTTCAATATCCTACGGTCTATTATCTCAGAATAACGTAAAATGTAAATAACGCCATCTAGCGGAGCTGTTCAGTACTACTATAAATTGTTCTCTTTAGCCCTTTGCATTAGCTTATAATGCCGATAGATGGCAGCATGTTGTATGGTTTATAACTAGACTTTTATGTTTCGTGCTAGATGGCATCACTAGCTTAGAAATTGTTTGAATTGAATTTATTATTTTTGCCTGCAGGTGGCCGTTTCAAGAAAGAAGTTATAATCGACGGTCACAGTTATTTACTTTTAATACGAGATGAAGGCGGGCCACCGGAGATGCAGGTTTGTAAAAGTTTGTTTTGGTAACGCGCCGAATAAACCTATGCGTAATGTACCCGTACCATTTTAAAAATACTATTGAATTATGTTTTCCTAGTAGCTTTCCGGTTCCCACCCTCGAACTTGGATAGCGATGTTCCATTTTCAAAATAGTGGTGAATATCTTGTTTCCCGTTGGCATTAATTTAGGGTTTTTATGGTCATGTATTGTTCGATTATCAAATATATCTTGGATTATATTTTTTCTTTGATTTTCAGTGTCCGTTACCAATATGCATCAAACGCGTTTCTTTACATCCCAAAACGCTATCAATTCACGATTTAAAATCTGCACAAAGCAAACATTGATTTCAATTGCATTGGTATCGTAAGTTTGATTACCTAATGGCTCCCTCACTGTGTGGCGGAGAGCGGTAACGATCGATAATAATCTCGATGCAAGTGGACGTTACACACAAAACAGTCTTCCACACGTTTGAATAGGAAGCCTTTGTCCCCACAATCCACAGCAAAAGTACAGGCGTTCGGCGTCCTATCTCTGCAGCTTGTTGTTTCAATCTAGATTGCTACGAACCATTCTGGTTTACCACAGACGACACCCGGACAGAATAGTCATCATAATAAGTACTGTCATCGACTTGTGCTTTCTCGTCTTTTCTTTGTTTCGTCGACGCTATCGATGAACATTCTAGAAGCTTCTAGACTTCTAATAGTAGTCGCTGCGTCTCTAAGATCGCTGTTGGCGTTTGCGTTGAATTTGTTCGCAGTACCATTTCTGGAGCGAGCAAATGTGGCGATGTGTGGTTGGTCGTCATTATGTAAAAGAAAATCATAATTAAATGGGTGACACACCAATCAATGATCATCGCAATAAAAGTTATGAAATAATTCTACATGTTGTGTGATTTCCGAAATATCAAGAAGAGGTTTATAACGTACTTTTAATATTCAAGTCTTCGAAGTTTTCACAACGATTTATAATTCAAATTTTTGTCTAACATTTTAATAATATAAATTTCGTCGCTGAGTTAAGAATATCCGCAATTTACACAATATATCTAGTTAGTTGGTTTAAATAAAAACGAGTAATAATAAATTAAGAACTGAAACGAACTTTAATTGCATTGCGCTCACGTATTCTTGCAAGTGTCACAGATGCAGTCAAACACTATAACCGCTGTGTTCCCCAAACTTTGCACGTTTTGATCGCTCCAGGTCGACGATCTTTGGGCGGGGGAATGTCAGCAGAATTCTAAAGTTCAACGACCGATATAATATAATATATGAAGGTATACATTATATTAAATTAAACGTATGGATGCGTTGCCCCAGGGTGAGTTTTCTGCATCAGACAATCGACCTCGGGGTACTTTAAGATTAGACACAATAATTTATTAACTTGTAACGTTTTATTATTTAAATAATAATCTATCTCTTCTTTAAACCGCACATTTTACGTTTGGCCCTGTTAGTGGCGTTATAAATATGTATAGTAATAAGCTTAGCGGTGATGCCTTAATGTTTTAGACCTAATCCTTCCCCTCCGATGTCCCGGTGGATGATGATGATGCAGTTCGAATCCCGGTTCGCCTCCTGCAAAAATTTGTGATTTTTAATTTTAAATGTCACTGCTATAAAGGTGAAAGAGTCCTGAAGTCTTCTACCTACAGTCTTCAGACTTGAATACGACAACTCAAGCATCGATACTTGATTGCAACTGAACCAAATTAATTACCGCAACAACTTAATCGTATTTTATAGCTATTAATCGAGTATCAGGTACTCGAATTAATGAAGAGTCCTAAATTGTTGTTGGATACGGAGAAGCGTTAGATTTTGTTACAATAACATCGCTATGTTATTTTCCCTTCTTTATTGTTTTAAGGCATCATTAGTGCCGTAGGGTAACAACCGATAAACGTACATACGAGTAGAACTAGGATTGCTAGGTAAATAGCAAGCATTGTGCGTAATCTGATATATCTGTATATCTTGATATGTGATATTATCATATAAATTCGTTTTGTAATTTGAAATGGACTCAAATTGCTTGCGAATCGAGTGTATTTTATAATAGTTGTTATTTATTTTGTAAATATAAAAATATTTATATTACTTCTCCTCTTAATGATCAACATTAGTGTTTTAGAAGAGAGTTCAATCGCTATTTTTGGCCGAAAACAGGTGTCAGGGGAGGCCTATGTCCAGCAGTGAGCTAAAACAGACTGACGACTATAGTGAATGATGATTTTTTCACAAAATTTTGATAATAGTTGTATAGGTTACGTGTTGATAAATTAGCGGACCCAATATGGTGCCCTGACAGATCCCGTGAAAAATGAGTACCAATTTACTAAATTAAAGTGCTTGAAAAGATTAAGCACTGTATTCAATCTTGGATGAAAGCTGGAAAGATACATTGACCTCTTAATATTAGAATAGATTGTAGCGTTCGGGTCAGAAAATTATTTACGATGAAAAGTACGGAATGCCTACATTTCATATACTTGTTAGTACACACATCTTTCTACCGAGAAGCGGGTGTTGTTATAGCAATTTGTATTTCTGTCTGTAGGTGGATGTCGGTTCAAGTGCATACTAGAATCGATCATCTAAAGATTACCCTGTCCATGAGAAACTGCATGGACTTGAGATGCGTCATTTCCTCCCAGTCTGTAATGTTTCGGTACTAGTGTCACACGTGCTCAAAGCGCCAATTGCTTGGATTGCCCAAAGGCAAACTCAGATCCGATTGAAACGACCGGAACTCTCTACTTTGCGCGCTCCGCGGCTTCATTTCTATAAACAGCCTATTGAAATGCGTGTATGTACTTCAATTAAGCGCCCTTCAACGTAATAGGCCTATTGAGTTGTGCAATAACTCTGAACTCTTGTACTGGCTTACTCTTAATCAAGTATATTGTAGTCGTCTTCAGATTACGCTCTTATTTTGTAGTGCACTTAATAATAAATAAAAAGTAAATTAATTCACTTAATTCCACTTGTTAATTCATTAAGCTTAATTTTGTACGGTATATTATGTACGATTGCGATGTTTTTTCACTGGAGTGCCTGAAGTACGCATATAGACAATGAAACAGGAGATAAATTATCTAGAAGGTTCCTCTATGCTGCTCTCGGTTTTGTTACGGTAAGCCCTTTGAAGTACTGTTTCACTTGGTGTATGTACTTTTCTTTATTGCCACGTTTTTCAAAGGGAGGATATTACAACATTTTGGTTTTTTATGCTGAATTAAGCAAATAAATTGATTGACTGACATCCAAAATTCCGTACCACATTGAGCGATAAACCCGACACCGAAATTGCTCAAATAGGATTTCCGCGTTAACGTAACCTTAATTGGGCACTTCTACTAATCGTGAACCTTCCAGCTTTACGATCTCTCTTTCTACCCTTAACGTAGCCTATAGTGTGGAGCGTGACGGAACGATTCTGTTAGGCCGACCGTGTCCCACGTCGGATAGTGTAGGTGTTGCGACTATTAAACGATTTGTTTACGGTTTTTATAGGTGACTAACGTGAGAGCGACTTATTGTGCTTCAGTATTTATAACGTCCCATGAGATTTCGTCAACGTTAGAACGAACAAAGGACAGTCTAAAACCGAGCGTCTGCACATAAGATCATACCATCATCGCATGTATCACATATGGAATCATCATGTGAAACAGATTGCGTAATAGATTGTCATTAATATACCTTAATACAATGGATGATTCAAAATGTTTATATCGTAACAACGATAGTTACGCTCATTAACAATAAATAAAAATAGATCAGAATTTAAATTCAGGAATACTCGATTCAGTTCAATTCCTAATCGATAAAAAGAATCAATATAAACTCGGATACATGAATTGATTGCTGATTATGGATTTTTAAAGCTTCACTAATTGGAACTATGAAGTACATTTTCAAGTATCGATAACTTTCATTTGTGTAAATTCTAAATTATTGAACGTTTAATTTTATTTTCATGTGTGTATGTCACACGCATGGTAGTGGGGGTGATTTTTCTTTTTTATTTTAATTTATTTCAATGTTTTTTTTATACAAATACCTACCGGCATTCTAGACTTCTTCATATAAACGAAATCTAATACTTATCCGGCCGCGTAATTGTCGTAAAAAGGGGTATAAAGTTTTTTTTTTCACGTATTAATATGATGATAACCGATGAAGATAAAAATGTTACTGAAAGTCAAATAATTTTTGTACCAATTGCAATGTTGAAAGCATTTGAAAAGTAAGCCGAAGTGCTTGTAGCAGATGGCTCTTATATTGATTAAAGGAATAATGGAAATGCACGAGACGATGCAAACGAGAAGCTCTCTGTTTGAATTGAAAATTGCTTGAGATCTTGTTTGTTGAAAACAAAAGATTTGTTAGTGATCGTGAGTAGTTGATTTCTTTGTTGTATTTGAAAATTGGAAACACTAAAGTAACTATCGTTTTAATGTTTTTCCAATAAAGCTGTTATTCCCCCACAAAATAAGATTAGCCGATAATTAATTTTAAATTAGGGGTATTTGTGAACAGGGCTTTAAGGAGTAAATCCCTGTTAGGAGTCGGTTGCAGATGTCCCTGCTACTTTATTCAATAATAGCAAAACAAAAACCAAATTTTCGAATTAAATACAACTAGATATTACAAAATAATGTCCCAACGAGGGGAAATATACGTGATATGACGGGGCATAAAATTCTACGATTCAAATAACGTAGGGATTACAAGGAGATTGGAGTATCGATTTTCCAGTTTGCACAACGTTATGATTGTATGCTAGACTCAACTGTAGAGGACTGCCCTGCTAGACGTTATATATGTCCTCTATAAGCGAGTTTGAGGAATAAATGTCTGCAAAACTTAGCTAGAACTCTTGTAAAGTATTATATTATAACCTTACTATTTTATCAACTCCAAAGATGAGATAACTCTTGAATATTAATATTCCTTCTTATTTTCTATCACGGCTTTGATGCTTTGTGAAGTAAGAATTGGAAGGAATGTACAAAATTTGTACAACGTACAAAAAAATTTAAAACAATAAGAAATTTCGTCAGTTAACACCAAGTATATCAAAAATGTATAATTTGATACAAATGACGGTTTTATCTCAAAACAGCGATATATGTTCATGTTGATAGAGAGAAATGAAGATTTACGTGTATTTAGATCTGACGCACCATACACCATACACCTTTACTGAAGGCTTTCCAATGTATATAATATACGTGTAACCCTTCTATATTTAGTGCTCTATACCGGCGCAGGTCGCCGTCCATGCCGGGCGACCGTGATGACGTCACAGCGGAGGTAATGTGCCGATGGGGCGAAAACGAAACCTTTTCACGGCAGCCTCGCCGGCTAAAAGTAGTTTCCGTAATGGCTCTATAAAATGTTATTATATTAATTTCACCGGTCCCTCGGTGGGCGCCAAAAAAATTTGTTTTTCATGAACACAATAATAGCTATACTGACCCTATGTTTAACCGTCTAGGACCCATTAATTAATGCTAACGGGTAATATTCATTTAGCTTGGGTTTTTCTTATTGCCTATATTATAAGGTACCACAATATTTATTAACGAATACTTTTCTAAATAAATGAAAATATTTTTATTTCATAAATGACTATAACCAAGAATATCTAGAAATAAATGATAAAGTTTAATATGTATATACTAAGAAGCATCAACAGAAGTAGTGAGCAACATTTTGAGCAAACAAGTATTAATATTAAACTAGTCTACACATGGCAAAACTACTTAACATAACTCAAATGTCAGTAAATATAGTTATATTTAACTGACCTGTGCCATCATACTTTTTGACCTTTGACTACAAGTCTACGGTACCTACTAGCTAATTCCAGTGGTTTCACTCACGTTAAATTATATTTTTTGGGAGTTATAATATAAGTATAAGTACCCTATGCAAGAAGCTTCAGTCGAAAAAGCGTGTTACATATTTATATTTCCATTTATAAGCTGAAATGAAAATGTTTGCATGTCTGTCTTTAAAGATGACGAACAGTTTCGCAAATTCTCATCCCTTTTTGTGGTTCTGCAAGGAAAGAATTTTCAAAAAACAGCGATTCAGTGAATGTTACTTTCAAATCAGAACTTGGCCCTAGATATATTTATATCTTTCACTTCAAACAGGCAACAACTTTCTTACAATACATTTTATGAATTTTCCAAAATCCTTTAGTGCTCACTTGCGTAATGTTAAAAACTTTTGGGCATAACATCAAGCTTCTAGACCAAAAGGTTTCGACTTTGCTTTGATCAGTAATTCAGCCAGTGGGTCTGGTTTTATAATATAATATTCTTAGATTATTTCAGCGCTCCCAGTGGCTTTTCACGTGACCTTTACATCAAAATGAATTCTAAACTAAATAAAACTTTAATCCAAAATGAATCTTCACTGGGTTTTTATTGATACAATACTGTCAAAGTAATTTATTGCAGTGAGATTTTTTCCTTTACAGATCCTAAAAGAAAGTTCAAACTTCTTTATCGCAACCTGAAATCCATTGTTGTCATTAACAACATCATCTTTTGTATTACCTTTATATTATCTTTTTATCATCCTATAATTAGCGTTTAGGTATTGTGAAAGTTTTCGGTCTTCAGTAAACCCAATCTGTTTTCTTTACGCCTCAAACGTTTATACGTAACATAAAACGATCCGTTGCAAATTACCTTCCGAACCGCTCGTAAACTTTACTTAACCTCCCGTGTTCTCACTTCCTGTCCCATGCGACCCATGACGTAAGGATTTCCGACCTACATCCTCCCTTCGTTATTACGGTTATGATGACACGCGAACGTGTCTCACGGTGACCGTCTTTCGATTTATAAAGAAATCCAGTTTCTTTTGCAGACAATTTGAGGATCGCAAAAAAATATAAGAGAAAAAATTAAAACACGTCATCCCATTATCGCATTTTCAATGATTTCAATTTCTGTCTGGGAAACGATGACTATACAACTATGGGATATTAATGTCTAGCTTAGATCAAACTATGACTTTTTCTATAATAACAAAGCTATGTAAATTGAAACAGCGAGAGCTGTATGTGTACGGAAAAGGCAATAGTTAACTCTAGCATATAATATGGTTACGCGCAAACTGCATTCATCGTCTCCATAACTCGTCCGACGCACACGATGCAAACCCGTGTAATATCGCGTCCGTATAAATAGTGCATCTGTAAAATGTCCTGTGCTGATGACGTAAGCGACCTACATTTCCATATACGCCGCATCTCGTAAGCTAAGAACTAGAAGTAAGTAAGCACTTGAAGCGCATGTCTTACTACTTCCGGATCGCGACAGACGTTAATATAAAATAGATGCTATTTACATAAATGACCCTATCAAGCGCTAGTTTGAGCTTGCGTTATAATAAAAGCTTGATTGGTCCTTCGAGCCAGATTCATCGCTTTGTGCCATGTTTTTCGTATACATTCGTATATCAAACACCCCGCGCTTTATTCACGATAATATTAATATTTTTCTGTCATAATGTTTTTTGTCTACTTATATTAAGAATTATATTTCGCTTTGTAGTTCAATGTGCTATAAAATCGTTTATTAGTTTTTTTTACTATATTTTTTATATTCGGTTCGCTAATTTCAGAGTTTACCCTCTCTCTACAAACAAACAAGTTTTGACTTTTTATGTACAGTTTAGCATTGTCCGCAGTATTCATAGTCAAAGCTAGACAAATTCCTACGCACTAGTATGATTCCTCGCCGCCTCTGAGTCCAGCGCCTGAGGCTTGCACGGT
>DWGJ01001816.1:0-18048 GCA_018246895.1 Aspitha aspitha aspitha
AAGCTTGGCGGAGATCGGAATGTTGTAGGGGACCGAACCGAGAAAAAGATGAGACTAAAATATAACGGAAGGGGGTAACGGAATTCGTATTCACAAGCAAACTAGTTATGTTTTAGGTTATTTTTATTTATTAGCGGTTGGGAGTTCCCCGTTGGCGCACTGACGAGTGTATCGTTGTACCCAGGCACCCCCTGTTCCCGCTGCTGGCGTTGATCTTCGAGAAGTGCGAGCTGGCCACGTGCACGCCCCGCGACCCCGGCGTAGCCGGCGGCGACGTCTGCTCCTCGGAGTCGTTCAACGAGGACATCGCAGTCTTCAGCAAACAGGTGAGAGCACGCTCCTTCTTCAGAAACCGTTGGAAAAGGTACTCGTACTTCGGCAACTTCGTACAGCCGTGAAGACAAAGATAGCACGCTCCTTATTCAGCTGTCGGAAGGCACTTTGGCTACGTCGGACAGACGTGAAGACATCTTTAAAAAGGTTGTGAAGCTCAGTTGTCACTGGCCCCGTGGCCCAGTGCTTAAAGACCCTGACTGACCGTAGGTGGTGGGTTCGATTCCCACCCGGGGCAAACGTTTGTGTGATGAGCACATTTGCTTGTTCTGTGTCTGAGCGAAATAGAAATATATATAAGTATTACATTGCATGTATATATGTATGTTTATCAGCTGTCTGGTCACCATAACACAGGCATTAAATTGCCTAAGTTGGGATTAGATAGCTGTGTGTGGAATTGTCTCCAGTTATTTATTATTTTTGCTAAACGATTGAGAAATTAAACGTTTGCTAAACGTTTTTCGCATTTCTATGCAACCTGCATCTGGCCGCTAATAACTTGGTCAATTTAATTTGCTTGTCGAACGTATTATTCGATGAGACAGAAAGGAAGTGATTCAGACATTGAAGAACTATTGAGGCTGTTTTTTAAAATTCCTACTGCGTTTTACCGAGTCGTTATTATCCGAAAACAATCGTTTACAACAATGTATGTAGTGTTCCGCGCCTTTTATTTCCACAACAAAGCTTTCGACGTAAAAAGTCGAGTTCAGTTTGCGGTTTTCCCATGGTCGGGTTCCGTTTCACATCCACGCGAACATCCCTAGAATTGAAACTCATAAAAATCCACGAGTCCCAATCGGATTCCATACACAAAACCCATTCCGCGCCACCGTACGAAAATTACGAAAAAGAGAATGCGCGGCCGAATAACTTTGTGCGTCGCACCTGCCTCCATTACCCATCAGAATTAAAAAGTGAAAAAAAAAGCGCGCGAACGCATTCGGATATTAAAATGTCGCTCGCAAAATGGCGTCCCGTAAATCAGTGGCGGCAATTTCTTCGGAATAATGATTTAATAACTATAAAGTGTAATTAGCAACGGTAAATCAATAATTGGATTGTGTAGGCGTCGCCATATTGATTGTTTACGGGCCATTCTCCTCGGCATCACCGTTTCGTTCCCAAGTTCGATGCTTGTTAGCTGTTTGTATGCGAATTCGATCATTCGAGCAAATTAGCTCTCGTATCGGTGAACAGGAATCGATTTGCTACGTTTTTATATTAATTTCCATAATTCATGACTCGCCTCGGCGTATTCAAGGTTAAAAATAACACCGCCTCGTTCCCGGCTAGCTGAACGACTTCCATTTTTGAATTTCGAAAACATAAACAAATCGGGATCAAAACGCTTTTAACAACTCTATTTATAATCTGTGCTTGTGGTCAAAGTACCTTTAAGCGCACTAATGGCAGGGTAACATAAATATCCTATATTAAAACATCGTCGTTAATTAAGTTCAAATTGTTCATTTCGGATACTAAATTTTCCGTGAAGCTTTTTAAAATCTAATAAACGTGCATTATGCGAAGCCGCTCCCCGCGTTTATCCGATATTTCATTATCCACTTTCGATAATAACATTATACAAATCAACATGCCCGAGGTAACACCTATTATTTGGACGACAAAAAATAACACCGTAAATGGAGTCATTTTGTATCAATTCGGCTTTGTGAAACAGGTAATCTGGATACAAACCGACAATCAGCGGCCGGGTAATTTTCTCATAAATTTATTACACCGCAAAATCTTTGTGGGTTTTTCTTTTTTCTGGCACAATAGGCTGAATAGGCGTTGACACGTTGCGGTGGGATGCAATTTAAAAAAACACACTCCGACGTCTTCGGCCGACATTAAAACGTCAAACAATAATTTCGAGTCCGGAAGTGACTGCGAGCTATACTTACGATGTATGTATTCACTCGTTAATGGTAAGGCAGCGGAATGATATTTATTGGCCATTTATCAGTCAAAGACTTGTGTGCACTAATTATTGAAATCAAATTGTATTTATAGCTGTAATATTGCATGCGGCGGCGACCTTTGGGGCCCGTCCGCGATAACTGACGTCGGCCAGACGAGTGTCAGGGAACTGACCGTGCACTCTTAATTATTTATTTACATAAACATCGAGTAGCGATGACATCGGCTATCGAATATCGGAGCGGAATAATTGTATATTACATAAATAAAACGCTATCGGCTGACGGGTAGTCGTGCAATGAAGGGAATATCGTTTTATCGATTACGTTCCAAAATGTCACATCGACCATGCGCCCGCGCATGTAACACGTAAGTATCGCACAAACGCTAATCGTCGCTTTTAATTGCGCCAATAAAACATTTATCGGTGTCCGCTGAACGTGGAATCGCCGCAAAAAGAGACAAAAATTCGGACCTCCCGCTCTAGAACGCTTTAATAAGCAACGTCCATAATTCATCGGCGCACCAAATAAATCATAAACGGTAAAGTGTTTATTTTCAAAGTACTTAATATGTTATAAATTTATTTAAGTGGCGTGCGGTACGATTGTGGAATGATTGATATAGTGGTCTCGGGCGATCGGTCCGGTTGCGATACTGTCATCCGCGCCGTCATCGGCGCATCACTAGCGCCGCGGCGCACGCTAGTGATGCGACCGAGTGAAGTGCGCGTTGTCAGCGGCTGAATAGGTGCGCGATCTGTTCATTGGCGTCCTATCTAACGTCGGTTTATTATCAAAATAAATAAACGTGCGTACGCGCCCACGGGCCGAGTATAACGGTATTTATTGGGCTATCGCTCCATCGATCTAAAGTATCGCGAGCGGAGCCGCACTATTTGTACTCGTTCGCTTGAACAATTTAAATTAATGAGGTACCTACGGTCACGAATCAATGTCCTCCACGTTTTATAATCATTGAGTCGCCGGCAGGAGAGCGCTGCGTCTTTCTTCTTATATCTCCCAGTAAGCTTACACGTTTCAATCAGATGCAAAAAATGCTTGAAAAAAAATAGCGTGTATTATATTTTAAGTACAATTTAATTACGCTTATTATCATATCATGATAAAATTGAACGCGGATAGAAAAACAGCTGACAAGCGGCAACAAACGATTGGTCTGGAGCGTGTGACATTTAATGTAACGTAAACTATAATGGAAATAATGACGGGAGTTTTAATCGTCGAATGGCGTTTGTTAGTCGATACGCAGCAAGTAAGACGCCGGTGGGAAACATTGTGAACTTATGACTCTACAAAGGTCAAGTCGCCGTATTCCATGGTTAACGAAATTATAGAGGATGCTTCTTGTTTGTAAATAAATACCGGCGATCATTTAAGACAAATGCAACAGGAATCAGTGATGATGCACGCAGCGATAAAAACCGGTGAAAGAAGTGAAAAGCCAGCAATATACTGGAAATTAACGAGCATTGCCTATTGTAGATTGTTTTCAAAGACAATAAACAGTAGAGCAAGCAACAATGTACTAAACCAATCGTCACGGTATGGTCAAGATGGCAATTGGACTAAGACACACGCACTACGGCCATTAAGAGCAACGGTTTCACAGTTACAGATGGATATTGGCAATGGAAGCTAAAAGAGAAACAAAATACAGCGCATTGCACAGATAGCATCGTCGAAATCGAATAGAATCGTTAAAATCGATTAATCGAAAGTAACTAGCGATTATGAATACGAAATCAATGTTTGCATAAACATTCTGAAGGGGAAAAAATATGCAAATGGATATATGGAATGATGTTTCTGAAGCGAATTAGCTACAATGTTTTCGCTTATTTAAGCTCATAGGACCGTAAACTGGACCGGGGACATCAGAGAGATATGATGTTTCATCCAAGGGGGACTCTCCGAAGTCTATTCCCATAAAAGGAGAACGGATAAACAGATGCGTTAGAACGGCGTCGGGTTACCAGTGCGTGCGCAGTTGCCTCGCCGTGCAGTTCAGATGTATATCGCATTATGTTAAGCGGCCCGGCTAGGTGTAAATATATGCAACCGTCATTAAATGGCCGGAATAAATGAATTCTAATATTATAATTAACAACGCGCCGTCGATATTTGTCATGGACACGCTAACGAACAAATCCAGCAATAAACTTTTCTACGCGCGCCTCCACCTGTCATAGCGTTATGCGTATTCCGACGATTGGAAACAATTATTGCATTATATTTATTGAACTGTTTACAATCACGATTATTGCCATCACAATTATAACTAGAATGTAATAAGATAAGAATATATTCCATAAATAATGGCGTTTAATTGAAATGTTCCTGTCATTCTTCAACCTGTTTCCTTCTTCGCGTATAGTAGCAATACTTTTAGTACAAATTATTTTATTACGCGTCGCGTCATATAAATTATTGTTTTACGCGCACGCAGTATTAGTATTCAGCGTGCGTTCGTTTCGTAAATTATTATCGTTAGTTTTATTGCGTGCGGCGACGTGTGAAAAAATTCTAACGGTCAGCCGCACCGTCCACTTGACGATGATCTATTTGTGTCTTGTGTCTTGATTTAGAAACTCCGCTGCCGTATCCAAGAACGCGCTTGGCCAAACCCGGTGTCCTCTTATCCGGGGATTAATAACTGCGTCCGCGCGATAAGTCAATTTTCATTTTACACGCAACCAATTCGCCCGGCGAAGCAATATTTGTGTACGCTTTTGTCGATATCGGGAACATCACTGCGTTCGAATTTCAAAAAGACCAACCGTCCAAATAGAATGTTCTTTTGAAAGTCGAATAATAGATCACAAGAGACGCTCGTGTATCTTTTATGTCGTCCGTATTGTCGTTTGTCCGCGTGTTTACATCTGTCGTCGTCTGTTTAGCCGCGATTGTCCGCTGAGGGGATTTGGACGCGCGATTGAAGCTGTGTCGCCATGATCCAATTCGGAGTTTGGCGCGGAAATAAAATAAATAATGGCGGATCGATGCAGCTGCGCCCGCGCACCGCATATATTCATTAGCCGAACGCGCCAGAGCGGAACCGCGATACGATACGTTTTTTGTCTCTCGCTCGCACGTAGCGTTTGCGCTTTTTTTGCCCTTTCAAACGCATCGGCGATTTCGTTTTATCGTCCCCATCGAGCGGTTTTTGCTACTCGACATTCCTTACGCGACATGTCGGTTGGGCCTGCGGCCGAAATTCAGGTCGCTCTGAAACAGCCCTCAGCCCTTCGACGTCGAGTGGCTCCTAATGTTTTTTGTTCACATTTCAAATTTAATGCCCGCCGAAAATCGTTTCAATACCGACGAAATTTATTGCTTTATCCAAGTATTAAGTGGAATTGATGAACGACTTTCCCGCAAATCTAATGATTTATATAACTCGGTCGCTCGGCACGTAAGCAGTATTTAATTGCTGGTCTCCAAGAACACAGCGTTTAGACGGAAACATGGTATTAATGTCTTGTATTTAAAATTTACAGCCAGCTTCAAATCAATCGCCTTCAATTAGCACCAATTAGTATCAGCAATTAAAGTTTTTATTTGCACTTTGTAAGAAGATGCTCACATCACATACCTAATACTTGCTTCAGTTTAAAGATAGACATTTAATAATAAATGGTCTGAGGGCTGACTGCATTAGACTTAATGAGAAAAGAAGTAATTTGGCTCTATGATCCACGATGCCCGTGGAAATAGGTGCAAGTGTTCTAAATTTAAATCGTCAACAATAGTAGTGACGTCACGCCGTGACAAGGTCGTGGCGATTCAAATTATAATTAAATCCATTCTATTATTGTCGTTTCAAATTTCAATTAAGAGTCGCGTGACACTGGCCACAATGGATCGGATTGAGATGTAATTTTTTTTAATTAATCGGAAAATTATGAAGTTTTATACCTTCGATCTCCGCTGTAATCAATCCGGCTGAGATGTTTATTATATGTGCGGACTATTAAAAACGTTAATAGGACTTGTAATAGCACAGGCTTTATCTTTAAGAGGCAATGCCTCACTGAGCTCGTTGGATGTGTTCATCTTAGGTGGTCTAATATACTTTTTATTCCCAACAACTACATAGTATTATCAGAGACATTGCGATAAACTGTGCGCCAAACCTCGGGGTCGACGACACGAAAATAAATGCACGCCATTAAGGGAATTCGCTTATAAACTTAGCGTAGTGATTGAGGCCCGGCCGCGGCTGTAGCGTGCGTGGCTCAATTAGCGGCTGACACGGCGCGCCGGCCGAGTTTTTGTCCGCTTAAAACGGCATTAATATGCCGATGTACTAAACATTACGCTCTTTCATCACTGCGCGACGTCACTGTGCCGTTTGGACACGACGCCTCGCATTCCGATGAATAGCCAACGTGATCGCGGGCCACGGCGCAAGGTCGCCGAATGGATCGAGGCGTTCCTTTTTTGAAAATCGAACGCTCGTCTATTTGTTATGCGTCTATTTGACAGATTCGAAATTTAAATTACGAATCATTCTATGCGAATGGTAAGTTGCGTTTAAAGTTAGCCACAAATAAATACAGTTAAACAATAAATGCAGATTTGCACAAGGGTAGGACGCGTCGGCTTCGCATAAAATGACACTCGCCCGCGAGTCGGTTTGGTCGCCTTTAATTAATATATTTTTATTTTACAAAGTGTCATACGAGAGCGATTAACAGTCCGTTTTTGGCAGAACGCGCGCGCTGCGGTCCAGACTGGTGCGCAAAAAGCGGAGGCCGAAGCCGCCCGCCAGTGGTATGGTGGTTTTTTGCGCGGACGTCACAGCCTCGCGATAAAAATGGACGCCAAATGAGTATTAATTCGCACCGGTTAATAATGACATAAATACACTAGGTGCGCGCCACAGACGTACAGGCCGATTGTGATTGGCGTCGTTAACGTCAATTAAATTTCGACTTTTTCTCCCGTCCGTCGCGGCCGGCGAATATATCTTCGGTATAACCGGCGCGGCCCACTCCCGACCTGTCAAACATACGAAAACAAGCGTTTATTCCGATTTACGCGTTTCAACGAACCTACGAGAGTCGTAGACGCTTTTTATTATTAGTGGCTGCGCCCGCGGATTCACCCGCGCGGTTCTGTTAGTTGGCTATGAAATGTCACATTGTTATCAATAAAAGTGTAAATTACTGATTTTAACTTCAGCAATCTGTACAACCGTTTGGCTGATGAGCCGGAACACAGACAGACAGATGGAATTTTAAATTTCATTGTATGTATACTGTATATACTTTAAAGCCTACACTTAAAAACTGTTACTGTGACCATAAAATCTGTTTATTTTAAATTATATTAAGTAGTAGGTATAGAACATTTCGGCAGTCATTTGTTTATTCAGCTCGTACTGATAGCATTTTTCTTTATCATACTACATATTATCCGGCGAATTGAAAAGTAAGTCAGTTATCACGCAGCAAATTAGATTTCGGTCCCATTCACCGTCAACGAGTCGTTCTCTCGCGAATGACGGATACCGTTTGTTTTAATGGTTTATATATAACGTATTTTGAATTCTATCAACGCATCTGTATGCAAATTTAAAAATAACACTGTGGGAATAGTACCGAGTCGGAACGGTTGTTTTCTTTAATATAATCAATTGTGATTTTATATACAGTTTTGTATAGAGATAGAAACCGAGTTTTTTAGCTAGCAAGTAAGCAATAAGCGTGTATTACCGATGGCTAGTTAAACGTTAGTTAAAAAACATTTTTAAAACAAGCTCTCATTCCGCCATATTGGATTTTGAATGACGTCACTAAGCTAAATGAGCATAGTCATCTAAACTAAATGTGAGTAACTGGTTTAAAATTAAGTTCCAAAATTTGTTACATTGACAAAATTGACACATAAGCCACTTGCGCACTAACTAATGGCCATAGTGTGATATGGAAAAAATAAATTTTTTGTTACTTCAAACAGTGCTCGGATTTTGCTACTGTTTTTCGTCCGGTAACGCAGCTTCAAGGACCCACAAAGCCTATGAAGGAACTATAAAATGTATGACGTTCATTTAGTGTACCATATATACCTGTATATACCTTGTGATTGAATAGAACAGTCCGGGTTGGATTTTTAATTGATATGGCTGTGGCGTCCTAATTTGGCTCGCGTTTTTGTGGTCCACCTTAAGTGCGGGCGAAAAAGCTTCTCGATCGTTCTAAAAATAAATTCGAAACGCTCCGATCTCCCTGTATACAGTGTTGAGGTGATTATAAGGGTCGCGGGCGCATTCCGAGCGACACGCCGCGTCTGCCGACGCCGCCGCCCGTCGCGGCTCCCAGCGCGCAGCTCGCAAATGGGCATGCGTTTAAAAACGACCATTATCTCCCCCCCCCCCAACCGAACGATAAATACTCGAGATAGATACATATATATGTGGTGTCTCAATCACGTTCGTCACTGTTTTGCATTTGATTTGTATACATCAAATCGAGCGCCGCAATTACGAATGCGCCGTGTTCGCTTTTTCATCTGTGGCCGTCAAACTACGGCGGGAACGATTAAAACCGACGAGCCCCGTCGCCATAACCTGCGCGTATATCTCTGAAAATGATAAAAAAACAACACTTATTATGTATTTGACAGGAGGGCAAGTTCCCCAATACGACCGCCCATTATACCGAGGTCTGCGATCGCACTGTGTGTTTCGAAAATACTTTTGCATTTCGTACGACGCAGCGACGCGTCGGATCAAGACGTATTGGTCGGCGAATGACCGGCCACCGTAAGCTGGCACTCGGCGCTGTAGGAACAGTGAGCGATGGCGGCTCCAAGGGCTTTCCCGGGTAAATAAGGGTGAGCGAGCGGCAAGGGGCGGGGGTGACCAGTCAGAAGCAGCTGACGTGGATTAGAGGGTGTTTTTACCTACGAATGTAGGGTAGGCCGCTATGTAGGCATGGTGTCTGCTTATGTTTTTCACTCTATTGGAGATATTTTATATTCGAAGTTTATTAGAAATATTTTGCTATAATTGTATGAAAATAGGTCTGTTGGATTGGGTACTTTATAATTCAATTTTTTTATTTTCAACCAGTATAATAGTGAGTCCGTTTAAATCCGTCGGATCGATTTTTAGTTATTTTCGCTCAAACAAGAATATAATTATTAGTAAATATATGTATACTTACTAAGTACTTGCAATGGGTTTCTTCTGCCAAATTATGATTTACTACTTTGTATGATATAATCTATAGCCCAATTCTGAATCTGTTCGCATCGACACGCCTATCAAACACGAAATGTACACCCAATTATGACAGGATAACTACAGGCATTCCGATTCCGATTCACCATTAAAATTCTCTATAATATATACGAGACCCTACGTAGTTATGCGTTGTAATGCAGATAAATCGTTTGTACTCTCAAATAATAACTAGCGGGATGCGTAACTACAATTGCTATGTGATCGAAGGTATAACATGAACATTGATTACCTAACAATTCTGTTGATGAAAACTTAATGAAAATTCATAGCATGAAAGACAAGTATTTTTTATCACCCCTCTGTACGTTCCCGTTGTATATTATTCAGCACGATCAAGTATCAGTCCGTTGCCTGTAATCAAGGCCTAGGTAATTCGGTCGGGCCCTAAGTCTGTATGACAGCTAGATCCGCCCCCGCTTATTAAGATTGGACATAATTCACCCGTCGCGTTGTTCCCTTGCATGGAATAATTATTTAAAATTACTGCCTGATATTTATCCCTTAAACTGTATCGTTTAAGCGTTCTTTTAAATAATGACCATAAATTTTACTTTTCTATCGTAATTTAGAGTTGAAAAGCCATAAAATGTACATTTTGTGTCGTTAATGTCGCGAACACACTACATATCGCAATCAAACGTTCCCAAAGATAAAACCTAACAAAAACAGCGAAAATAATGTAATATTCATAAGTACAACAATAATTTCGCGCGTCGCAGTGCGAAAAGTGCAATCAACCCTCAACGGCGCGCGGGGTCTGCGCGGCCCCGGAGCGATTGGTCATGCTGAGCAAAACCAACGTTATTTGTAGCAGATCAATCAAGATTATGTCCAGTAATGCGTCTAACCCTCTCCCACGCCGCCCTGTGATTGTTTCATCAATGTGTCAATGATTAGGGGCTAACGCGAAAATGCGCCCGGGCCTGAATGCCCCTTGTAATTTTCTCGGCTCGTCTAATTGTAGGGAATTGAATAATTCAACGAGGAATATAGAAATTGCTATTTTTCCTACATTGTCTCAGAACGTTTCGAGAGCATGTTACATATATCTATATCTAAGCATTAAAATAAATAGAAATAACTTGGGCTCTAATAGAAATGCTCACATTTATAAGTCATAAATAACTAAAAGTGGACGGCGTCAGAAACCACAACCATTCACATTCCAATTAGCGTCACAATAAATACTCGACAACAATTCTATCACATTATAAAACTAAACAACCACACGTCAGAATTATAGAATAACAGTCAACATGTGTTGCGTACGCAGGACCGCTATAATAACACCATGCAAATACCCCGACGATTTTCCAAACCCTTTCAAGGAATTAACTTTAAAAATTGTATTAACAATGGCCCCAAATACATCGCTACCCGCAGATAAGTTATTAAACATTGGACCATTACACTTTAATTTCTACCCCGGCGGGATTTAGGAGGGGTGGCGTGTGGAAATTAAAAAAAAAGGTACCTACAGTATGGGGCGAATACGCTTACTTATGCTTACTTATTCATAACGCACCGTGCGTACGTACTTTGAGCGCGTTTATTTTTGTTTAAATATACCCATGCGATAGTGGCAGGGTTGGGTCGCGTCGTACTATTATTCCATTATGCGCTTCGCGGCCCATCGGCCGGGGCCTGCTGTTTGTTTAGATCGAATTTGCGTTGTTTAAAAATTTGTGTTTTTTTTCGTCTCGTCGAAAAACACTTTTCGATTTGTTTATTTTGAAATCGAGCGTGCGCGAGTGCTCTTCAGCACTGTAAACACGCTCGTGGATATATTGTGTGTTTGTGTGTTTGTTGCGTGTCGGTGCACTCATGAGACGTCAAGGGTTAACACACCGATCGGCCAGATAGCCGCCATTGTGCGTTTACCTTTGAACGGGACTCGAAAGAAAATTGCTAATTGTATCATTTACATATAGCGATTGCCAGTAATTAAGGTTTTTTGTAAAGGAATGTTTCTTCTCGTCGATTGAGGTACATACACGCTTTATTAAGTCTTGATGTTTGTGCACCGTTGTAGTTGTCTGGAATCCAAGTCCAGACCTTTCTGATTTTAAAACTGAAGTCTACACCACCAGGTTATCAGCTGATATATTAACATTTTTTTTATGAACATATAAAGTAGGTATAGCCAACCGGTGCCTTTTAATTTTGTCATTTACTTCTTTTCTGTAATTTAATTTACTTATCACATCGTCTGTAGAATTTGAATATAAAATACTGACAAAAAACTTAACATTTTTTTATTTGTTGCAAAACGATGTTTCGAAAAAATGAAAAGGAACACATCTATGAATCCAAATGATGGATTTGTGTATTCGTAAAAAATGCTAACGGTGATCCGTCTGGAGATGGATTATTATTTATGAGACAGCTGCTTATATGATGTGATATTTTTTTACATTTTAATCTTCTTTCAAGCGAATTTATAATTTTTTATTCACTCCAATTTCTATGGATGCACCGGAATCACAAAGGCCATATTAATGTATAGCCATGTTTAAATACAGCCTTATGCAGTCTTGACAATGTCAAATTAGTTTTAGCAACTGATTCGAGGGAGAAGTCGTTAGACGCTCCTAAATTTCGTAAAAAAAAAAAAAATTTTAAGTAGAGTTTCAAGAATCCTAATCTTTTATAGGTATCGATTCATATGGTTCAAAATAATGTTTATCTAGTCTCAAATGGAACCTATAAGACAGACATTCTAGTTGAAACGCTTATGGAAACCACCTCTGTAGAAACGTGATATCATTCCTTAGCCAGCACATCCAAACGCAACTCAAACCGTGATAATACTGAATTCAACCTTAGCCATAAGATTCTGGTTATCGTCAGCAACATTTGAACTCATCGGTCTATGAGGGAACCTGCACTCTTCAAAGTTTTCAATAATATTGGCCAACGTCGTAAACTATGACTAACCCGTATGAAAGACCATTACCCACAGTGCAAGGAAAAAGGAATGATTTTGAAGATAACGAATTTGGCTACTTCTAACAAGGTGCCTTTATTACTGATTTAATTTATTGTTATCTTTAAGCAACGGTCAGTCAGACTAACGTGCGGTCACCATCAAATATCTGACCGCATTTAGCGTTGCGTACCTCACACGTGTGATTCAGCTCTTGGTATATCTCAGGCACCATTCTGCCTGTTGCATGTTAAATACATCGTTTTAGGTACCAGCACTTATCATAACTTTATGCAGTAATAAAATTGCTGCGTTTTATGTCTACACGGAATAAAATTAAGATTACAGCAATTAGAATTGGTATCAGAAGGAAAACGGGGGTGGAATAGTGGCAAACAGGACTATTCTAGTCGACTGCCCCTGAGTGAATCATTATCCGGTACCTTTGTGCCCCGGTTAATTCGTGCACAACCCTCTGATCGCGTTAATGGCCGAAAAACTGACCTTCTGGGCCGAAATGACCCCCGCGGGACCGGTTAAATGGTCAACTAACACCATCTATGCGTTTTATGAGAACGCTTGATTTGTTTTGTTTACTGATAGCCGGGGGAGCGGGAAGACGCGGCGGAGTATTAAATATATGACAGCAGCTCAGAGTGAGTAGTTAAGTTAATGAAACACGGACAAATGATAAACATTTTATAATGCGCGTTTATGGACAAAAAATGACGCGTTCGCGACGTTTGTCACGTCAATTGGCTGCGTGGAGGCAAATAACACGTTTCGTGTCCAAAAATTACACGTTGCCAGCAGCGACTGTCAAAACCGGATCACGCCCCGCACCGGCGAGCGGCTCGTAAATTAATAAATCAACGAATCCACCTCCGTTAGTGACAAAACTCACATCAGAAATTACAGGTCACAAATCGTCACAGGGAACGGCCATAAATCAACTTGAATTCTTTGCGCGGGGATACGGAAAAAAAGAAGAAAAAAAAAACTAAAATTGAACAAACACCCCGGCCGGGCGTCGCCTACCTGCCGTCGTGTCTTTGGAATACTTTGCTTGTATTAAAAATAAAAATTACCGAACGCAAGGATTTCGGGGCAAAAAACCCACGAAAAACTCTCCTTTCATTGCGTCCGTCCCTCTCTGATTACCCGTCTCTGTCTAATGGAGATGACTGATAGAAACGAAGCTTTGTTTCCAAATTTCTGGATTGTATTTTAATCTCCTTTCCTATGCAATGAAATAATGCTGTGTAAAAATATCTGGTTTCGCTCAACTTTCCTGGGATATTTGGATATCGGTGCATTTACGACTAGCATCTAGATCTAGTTGGTTAGGGACCCCGAATGCTAATTTGGTCGGCGGTTCGATCCCATCTTGCACAGGATTTGTGCGATTCCCGTGGAAATGAGATATTTAGCCGACGTCACTCTCTAGCCCTCCAACTATCTCCGTACCAAAACTCACGTTGTTCCATTCACCGTTTTGACGCGAAAGAAGGACAAACAGAGACACTCGCAATTGTAACATTAGTGTGAATTATTATTACTTACATTTCGTTGTGCCACTACGCTGGACAGACAAAAATACACGAGCGCAACGCGTCTGGGGCCGGATTACAGCTGATCCGGACGGGTTTGGGGCGACAGCGATGCATTTTCGACTGCACCAAAATATAAAACGGACAGTAAAATATTTATGAATTCCAGTTAGTTATGAATAGTTTTCTATCATTTACATATTTATAGCGGCGACGGGAACGCTAAGCAAACAAAAGGGCCGCGTCTAAGTTCTTTTAATTCCAAAGCGGAGCAACAAAAGTTAAACAACTAAACCTCATTTTATAGAGGCCCGTTTATAGCCACAATATTCAGTAGGCGCTCGGTGTTTTGTTAAGATATATATTTATGACATTTTTTGTGCGGCCCGACCTGAAATGAGTGATATCTGACATTTACAAGTGTACCATAAAGACGTTTGTTCATTACATCCCTTTATGGGTGGCAGTAAAACGGCCCAAATAAATATATTCGCACGTCGTTGGCCGCGCGGCTCGTTAGGGCCGCGGCCCGGCTAAGAAATAGTGACGGAGGCATACTCGCGTCGCATCGCCGCGCCGCAGTGCCGCAGTGCCGCAGCCGCAAAGCGTCGCGCGCGCACGCTATAAATAAAAATCGTTGTAACAGGGAATCAATATTAATACACTATAATTTCGAGCACGAACTTCTTCAGTAGCGGCCACTCGCCCGGATTTTTTAGGTCAAAAATTCGATGAAAAAAAAACCACAAAAGATAACAGAGAAATAAAAAATGAAATCACCTGCCCGCCGTCGATCGCATAAAAAGTTATTAAATAGGAGGCGACTTAACTAAATTACGGAACTCGACCTTTACGCGTTACAGAATAATTTGCTCGCGAGCCGCGTGCGCGCGAATCCAAATCATATGTTAACTTGTGACAAGCGTCAAAATGGCGCGCCGCGATTGATTTATTAAAAGCCCGCTGAGCCATCTTAGGTAGCGTCTCGGTGCTTTATTTTATCTTATAAATAGATTTTTTATTACAAATTACAGGGTACCGAGTTTGGTAGCGATTTCGACGGCTCGCCCAACAACCGCCGTTTAAACGGTCTAGTAATTATGCACTTTAACGCGCTTTAAATAGAGTTTAATTTGAATCGTCATTTGTCCCTCTCTCGCTCAGCGTCTTTCCAATTTAATGATGGGTTCCGTAATTTTTTCATAACTGTCAGGTAGCCCGTTGTGGAACCGCCACGTTCTTCACAGATTTAGATCGACGCATGTTTGTCGAAGAAACGGATACTGATGCAGATTGGAAAGCACCTACCAACTTGAGCGAGATCGAGCACGTGGATAAGACCACTAGTGGGAAAGTTTCAGAAGTGTTGCCATGCTTCGGAAGGCATATCTGCGCGTTGGCCATTAACAGCTCTAGGTCTCCCGCGGGCGGTGCTCAGCGGTGGGTCAAAAAGGGTCGCAGCCAATCCTCACGCGTCCTTACCCAAAGCAGCACAAAAGGGCTTATGCGAGACGCTTATTCAATTAAACAAACAACGCAGCATTTCGACTGGAAATACTCGAGGACAATAAAGCAGCTCAGGTAGACGCCGTGAATGGCAAAATAGCAATTATTGTCGCAGCAAGATTTCTACCGAGTCAATGGTAAAATCAAGTTGGCTGTGTTTTGATTTTTGATGAGGCGTTTTATAACGAAAAATAACGCTGTGACATTGATACTTTTGCACGTCTTTGTCAGTGTTTGAGAGTGCGGAATGCATTTGATATAAATCCGTAACATAGATCTCCATTGATTATGTATTGTGTACCTACTTATGTTACAGTTAAAACGTATGTCTATTGGTGCAGTGGTTAGCGATACTGGTTACTGAATTGGAAACTTTGACTTCGATTCCTGTTCAGTGCGAATACTTTTGTGATTAATAATCAATAATAAAACCGCGTCATTTTGTACAATCCTTTTGTTTATGCTGGACATGTTTCTCCTCTCATAATAATAGAAAGTCCTTAGTCTGCCACGCTGGGCAAGTGAAGATTCATTGAGCTATAGGGACTGTTGTGAATCTAAATTGTAATCTTTAATTTTTAATTCATAAATGCTTCCAACGGTGTGTATTCCGATTTGAACCAGCTCCGTCAGGTTATGACTGCAATATTTCGCCACAAAAACAACAAAATAAATATTGACAAGAATCGTACGGTGCACAACAAAAAATACAACATCTGTTCAATAAAAAAGTAACGAGACAACAGCAAAACCTTTTTACCGCCAACTATCTGATGACCTTAAGATTGGCTGTTATCTGATATTGGATCTATACCTTATTCGATTGTACCTTTTATTTTTTTAATTAGTTCCATTTAAGGTATTTTTCGTTTGTTGGGAAATGATAATAATAAAAAGCAAAGGATTGTAAACTAGACATTGATTGTTAAGTTTTTCAAGGGATTTCACGACTGAAAACATCTTATAGGATTATGTATCTTCATTTGCATCAAGTCAGAAGCAGTGATGCTGCTGTTTCGATATTAATTTACACTAAACCGACCTTAGATGTTTGAAATTAAAACTTCTTTAGCGGCGTTGTGCACTTTTTGGGATGGGTAAAGAATGTTAAACTCGCGTCAGGACACGTGATCTGGTCGAAAATTCGTAAGACGGTATTGAGTATGTATGCTGTATCTACGCGTTTGACGGTTGCCTTGGCAACCATTGTCATCTAATAAATGGAGTCATGAACGCCATGTGTTTCTTTAAACTCTTTATTTTTTCACTTCCCAGCACTCCCGGAGTGCAATCCGTCGTTTTTGTGAAAAACTTTATTACGACACTCATTCCCAGTGCAATGTGCATGCAAATTCGGTGTGTTTCCATGCACTTGGCAATAATAAAACGTTTTGATATGCAGTGAGCGAAGTCCACGCGAAGCGTTTACGGGCTCGACGCCCGAGGCGGTGTTTAGTGGGAAAATTGTTTTCGACCGAGCCACGGTATCCGGCGAACGGTTGGGTACCTTATTAGCATTTAATTTGTGTCCAAAAGTGGGGGACTTCATGGGTCGCTGCCCCCCAAAATGAGGAGCTTCCTCGCCCGAGGGAGGAGCCTCGTGTTCCAAGGTTCCAAGCGCTCACATTGGCGGAGACGATGCAGTCGCTATGTTCGGTTTGTGTCTTTCAAATTGAGGTAATATACTTGTTTATGTTCAAAATGATCCCATCGTATTGTATTACAAACTGAAATACGTAGTTTTTAGTTTAACGAAACTTGTAGATCTGAGAGGGTACTGGAATCTCCAAAGCCGGTGTTGAGAGTGATAAATGTAGAAGAAGCACGTATAAGGATGGTGATATTTGACGATCGGTCCACTCTGCCTACCCCGAGATGGCGTGATGGTGTTATAGTAATTTTACTGTAAAATTCTCTATATTATTTGATACAATCGAAATGTATTCGTATCCATTTCAGTGTCTTAGACAGCTGCTTAGTAATTTAGTGCTTAAAGTCAAAGTGTAGAGCCTAGAAGGTGTCGAAGTTTAATAACATTGGTCACATAGTTGGATATACGGAATGCGGTAATCGAAAAAAATACGCCTCCGTAAAAATCGATTGCCAGTGTTTAGGTAAACGGAACGAAAATTTCAACTACCAGCCATAATCAATAAATTCGCAATCGACTTTTATGTTTGCGCGATCTTAAACGATTCCATACATTTTAATACTCGCAACACATTCTGTGGGACGGGGAAAACACTCTTAAACGTTAACGCCGGTAGGAATATTATTGATATGTTGAAAAATATCCGTCGAGGACTTGGTTAATTAACAAGGCTGAGTACACATACTGGGTCGTTAAATAAAATGGCTTATGTATAGTTGAAATGTCAAGTGGCTAGACATCCTGACTGCTAAACCGAAAAAGAAGAAGAAGTAGTAGAAAGTGAGAAGAAGAAGAAGAAGTAGACAGAAAGCAGCGAGTGCCAAATATCTCTGTCCTTACCAACCTGCCGTGCTTCATCTACATTCATCATTCTCTTCATG
>DWGJ01001817.1:0-18043 GCA_018246895.1 Aspitha aspitha aspitha
GTTTGTGCATATAAAATCATATACCTAAGTATCGATTAACAGGAATACAAAAGAGGAATGGATTGATGACTAATAAGTAAATTTAACATATACATATGTAAGATTAATTGCTACAAGTGCAATTGTATCTACAGACACCAGGACTGTATAACATACAACTAAGTTCAAGTAAGATTAATGCTAATGCACGTCGAGAATGACTAATGCGCGACAATAATAGATAGTGCCTGCGACGGAATTGAAAAACGATGAAAAATGCACTTTACACAGTATCAACGACAACTTAGAATTCATAATACCAACCAACGAAGATACTCCAGTTCTTCAAATTTAAAAATATAAAACAATAAGTTTTAAAATATTAAATAAAAAAAATGTGACATTACAGCATGAAGAGAGTGATGAATGTAGATGAAGCACGGCAGGTTTGTAAGGACAGAGATATTTGGCACTCGCTGCTTCCTCCCTACTCCGTGAGAGACCTGGCGTGACCATAGTTTTTTTGTAATATTTTAATTATGTCAAATCTCTTTAAATAACCAATCTTCGAAAACTGTTTTGATCTCTCGATCCCTAATATGAATCTCTGAATTTTGACTTTGAATTTTTATTGAATTTAGAAAATGCGAACAAGTACTACGCGAAAGAGATGAACATAATGATTTAATAATAATAACAATGTACTTTATTGCACACTAAGAATTAACAAAACAACACAGTAGAAATAATGAATTATATAGTAGCATGCAATAGGCGGTCTTATTGTACAAATTGCGATTCCTTCCAGACAACCTACAGCATAGAGATAACCCGCATGCATGCCAAAGAACCAAATAATAAAAGTACAGTTGAAAAGCAAAATGAATGTAATAAAAGCAAGGGTGACAGTACAAGTAACGCTTTATTTAAGTACGAGTCACGGACGCTATTTTAAACCGGCCCGCTTCACCGTCGTGAAAATTCCTTCTAGAATGTGACAACATTCTATGGAGGTTACAATTTTATTTCAACGTGCCGTTACGTTTTCGCTAGCCACGAAGTAAGAAAAGCTAACAACTTTGCGAATGAAAGATGTACCAATTTTGAGCGTAACAGAATTTGATTTTGCATTTACGAATTTTATATTCGACTTTTTTATCCATTAGTGACAAAATCTATGACAAAGACAAAGACATTTATATGCACAAATATGGGTACATTTAAAGATGTTACACAATTAATACTTCACTGCATGTTTTGATTTTTATGGCGTACACATTTAAAACATGAATATATCGTCTTACAATATTTACCATTAGTTAATTACCATTGCTTAATTATTCGCTATTACTTAATTTTTAAAGTAAAATTAACTTGTATTTAAAATCGACACAAAACCTTTTGTTTAATACGGTAGGTCGTCTGATGATCTAGGACAAAACGCTTTAAAAGGCTCAGTGCGTGACGTTACGGCAGTTAGATCAGGTTTGCATGCAGTCGCGCAAATGGCGCGAGAGGCTGCTCAGCCCCAGTGCTGGGCAGTCCATAGTGGCGGCGGTTCGGCCGTGCCTTAGCGCCTTATAAAAAAAAAAAGGTTTACATGCAGTAGCGGATCTATAAAGGTTTAGTGGATGGATGTGTTTTATACATTTTATAAATGAAAATGTAAAACATCAATTAACTAATTGTCACCTTAGCTACAACTCACATATCCCTTTGGTGGTCAATGGAATCATTTTATTTATTTTATTTATTGCACATTACATGTATAATTTATTATTTGTAATTTTAAATTATACAATAGAGATTACAAATTATGAATTTTAAAATAGAAATTACATATCATAAATTACACAATATAAATTACAGATTATGAATTTTAAAATAGAGATTACAATAAAAGTTAAAATTAAAATTGTATTTATACATAACTATTCTTTTCCCGGATTCTTTTGACCTTTGACCGTTTACCGTGAAATAAGATTTCATTTTTGAATATCTTCATTTTATCATTCATGTAGTACCTATACGAGTATATTCGATTCCATTTCGTACGATTTGTAACGATATTATAGAATAGCCTCCTTGGTGCGAACTGGCTTGCTTCCAAATTTACATTTAGGGGTATATTTATAAAAGTATTAGGATAAATCAGTTTCACGTTTACGTCCACGCCATTTATGCCGTTCTATATTTTATTTCCTTTCATTTGTACTAAAATACCTTTTGTTGTATTCAACGTTATTAAATATTGTGATTCTTACTAAGCAATAAATAAATCGTTACACATTGACCAATACGTGGAACAGTAATATCGTCTATATTTTCACCTGCGTAGAAATTATACATAGTAGACCTGACCACGCGTTGCCGTGGTGACATGAGTCGAATCATATACATATGTCAAATATGTCAAAATCTCGTACAATGACGACGTTCCGACTGTGTTGTTCTATAAGAAAACACGATTTTGCAATAAAAAATGAGATCATCAATTAAAAATATCCTAAGTAGCTTTTAAGTTGGACAAAATAATAGATATTTACAAAATTTAATTGAAATCGATTCAGTGGTTTCGGAGATTATCGCAAACGAACATCGTGACACGGGATTTTTATATATATATATAAGTGATAAGAGATTACGTACTGGTCGAAACTTGACGGAGAACGTGAAAGTAACTTAAAAGAGCTACGAGTATATAAGGTATTGTATGGTGAAAAATATTCCAGGTTTTCCTGAATGAGCGGAGACGTTTTAGCGTCATGATATATGAAAATGACGGATTGAAAACAATATCAATTAATGGATTATGTAACAAAGCTTTCGGTATCCCCATAAAAAAAATTGAAACCAAATGATGCAATTATTCAAAGTAAAATTTAAACAAAGAAACAATCTTTCTGTTATTTAATATTGCTTTTGTTAATCGTTGACGATCGGTTATCGGTAAATGTCTAATAAATAATCATGATGAAAAAAATCTAGAATTTTGATACAATTAACTAGCTTTAAAATATAATAAGTATGGCTGAGTTTGAAAATCATTTATATCGCTCATTTCTTTATATTGGAAATCGATTAAATTATCAGCATCAGGAAGCTGGTAATAGACATCCATTCTTTTGTACAACACAAAAATTTTCACTGCGCAAAAATTAAAATGGTCCCCACTAGCGCGGCGCAGCCCCTTCTACCCGGAAGCGTTTGAAGAACTTGTTTTAACCTTTTTAAATGGGGAACTGTCGCAATCAAACAAGACTCGTCTAAAGCATTCGATCTTTAAATTGAGAACATTCCGAAAATGTTTGCAAAATAATATTCAGTGTTGTAGTATGTCCTCAATGAAAGTTAACAAATGCTGTCAACATTACATAAATTGTATAAGAAATAAGTAGCGATTCTTTGATATGTTTATAAAATTTATTTGCAACTATCAATCGACTATTTAGGACTTTTCATCAGACGCAAACATGGCCAAACATATGACTAGAATCGCTTTTAAAGTACACATGATTATATCTAAATAAATTGCATATCCAAGTTCTGAACAGACACAAAAAGATTACTACTTTTGATAAATTTTAACAAAACCTTAACAAAACTTAACTAAACTTAACAAAAACTTTGGTTTTTTGAATCCACCCTTACAGTGAGTGAGGGTAAGGGAAATATGGGACGCAGGTTATATGGGATTTATGTGGGTTTCCGGGCGAACGAAGGCGCAGTTAACAACTAGTGTAAATAAATAGAACCTTGAGCATGCCATTTATTTCTTACCCTCTTTCACTAAACACTTTTACGATGCTTCTTTTGAAAACAACACTTGATAACAATACGTGTTGTAATAATAAATAAATGGGGACAATTCCACACACAGCCGTCTGATCCCAAATTAGGCAATTTAATACCTGTGCTATGGTGACCAGATAGTTGATCATACATATATACATATACCTACTACAGTACTTATGTTGATATTTTCTTACGACCAGACACAGAACAAACAAATGTGCTCATCACACAAAATGTTTGTCCTGGGTGGGAATCGAACCCACGACCTTCGGTTTTGCAGTCATGGTCTCTAACCACTCGAAGATATATCTTAGCATTTCATATTCTATATAAATAGTAGGTAAAACAATAATGTTCACCAGTGTTAAACGATATAAATAGACGATAGTTTGTTACTTTTATAGCCGATTCCTGATTTTCAATAATTCGTCGTTTGTCAACCAAAAAAAACCAAAGAGGTATCGTTATAAAAGGTTCACAAGTTGTTCTAATATTAAATTTCAATCAAACTTGTTGTATAATTTTAATAAATACCTACATTAAAAATGTAGGTTTAATAAGCAATTTATTGTTATTATTATAGCATCATGCCAAGCTCCTTATGGGGTAGGCAGAGAGCAATTCTAATTATCTTCATCCTACTTTTTCTACCTACTTCTTCTTCTAAATTCTTAAAAATTGAAACAGCAATATTATATAAAGTAAAATAAAAAAATCCTCTATATAATGAAATATCCTCTAAATACAAAAAAATCTTAAAACTCTAATTACAACAACTAATTAATAAACAACAAACTAATTACAACAATCAACAGGACCATAGTATTCGCAATAACCTGGAATTTCCATATGTCGTCATTGAAAGAATTGTATGCAAATAAACTGAGGCGGGCCGTGTCTTTTACATACTTCAATGGCTATTATCTTAGTAAACGATTCATATAGGTACATACATACATAGATAGGTACTTACCTACATAAAAAAACTGTATAGTTGACACTCTTTAACTGTTTGATCTCTCGCATAAAAAATCGTATTTTTCTGATATGATACTCGTCCTAAGTAAACACACTCACACACAAATTCTTACGCCCATTCAATTTCTACAAAACAGAAGAACTTGGTAGACAATATTAAATTTAAACTAGGAATTGTTAGTTCTTGCCCTCTGACATTTGATATTTATGTAGGTACTTAAATTAACGCTATATTCAACTGATTGTATCTTATAAAGCTTTGAACGGCGGTGTTAAGATATAATCAATAACCATTGCAACGTTATTTTCATTCAATTGCTTTGTGTAGCTGCCATTACGTTGTAAAATATTATTAGTATTCATCCAATTTATTTAAATTATCTTATTAAACTGGCCTCACGGTTGAGCAGTTAGAGACCCTGACTGCAAAACCGGAGGTCGTGGGTTCGATTCCCACCCAGGACAAACATTTGTGTAATGAGCTCATTTGTTTGGTCTGTCTGGGCGTAATGAAAATATCTATACAAGTACTATATCGTATGTATATATGTATTTATTTCAGCTGTCCGGTCACCATAACAAAGGCATTAAATTGCCTAATTTGGAATCGGACAGCCGTGTGTGGAATTGTTCCAGTTATTTATTTATTTAGTGTTATTTATATATTAAATGGCACTTGTAGCAAAACATTATTTTTATATATGTAGGCAATTAAATAATAAGTGGAAATAAATGTTTCATAACACAGTACATGTAGCAATACAATGACGAAGAACAGCATCCTATCTATCTGCCGTACGATTTTACTAAACGATAATCAAGCCAATTAAACACAAGCATGCACCGAAGCGAATAGGATGTAGCATTATCAAGACATAACATCGGTATTGTATGAACAATAGATGCTCGAGAGCTTTGGCAACGCATTACCAATGGCCACGTTACTTGTGTGAGAACCGTTCGCACGCATGAAATGTTCGTGCGATTGCCGTCAACGCGGCGGCCCGTCTTACTAGCAGCTATATACGTATTTAACGCTTATCAATTAACTCAATAGTTAATACAATTATTTCCTCCGGTAATAATTGTTAAACAAAGATCTTTCAACGTTTTTCCTTAAATTCGGTGTTCTCTAAATCTCTTCACTTATATATATGTATATGATTTAACATGTATAACCACGGCAACGCGTGGTCAGGTCCACTAGTTTAATTATAACTAACTTGCTCTAAATAATAATCACAACTAACTTACTTCCTACACGACGAAACGTCGAGTTTTCCCGCGTCGTAGAGACGTAGAGAACGAAGCTCTTTTTCTGAACTTCCGTAGAGGGCGGAGCCGTCCAAGAAGGACGTAGCCAAATTCATCTGTTCGCGGTGTTCTGTAATAACATAGAAAGGTTATGCGTTTTTTGTATAAAATTTTTGCATTAATTTATTAATCGAGGTCATATACTCAAGAAAGACATATTGGACTAGCGCCAACAACGATTTTTCATGTCGAATGACAAAAATCGCAGGAATTAAAGCAAATTTTTTAGTTATTTAACAATTCAGTACACAGGATATTTTTATAAAATCCGTATAGATATTATGTAACGGTAACTATTTGGTGGTCAGGATTTAGTAATGTTGATATTACAAAATTGCTGGGTGAACGTCTCGAAATGCATCTAAGATTGTTTAGGATAAGTTCAAACTTTATACAAAATGGATTATTTCACAGCAATTTTAATCGACGCGTGACCAGTATAGTGTCAGATGCCCTAATACGTTCGTGCATGGGTAATAATCAAATTGGATACACTAATACTGCATACCAACGCAACTGGTTGACAACTACTGGTACTGACAATTTAGATTTTACATTAGCCATAAATGTTATTTAATATAATCCTTATCATTATAAAAAATAATTTAGATGCAACTAATCTTAGCTACGCCAATATAACTACTGTTGCGGAAACTTGAGATAAAATAATACTGAGAATAAGACGTAATGACAACTAGATATAAAACATGCAATATAATTAATATTTGTACATTATAATTTGCTAAATCTGTAATTAAGAATGTGTAACTTTAATTTAATAAAGAACCTTATATTAATTATGAATACTTATAAGATTATTTATGAACGACTGTATTGAAAGCAAATGTTTTATTTTGTAGTCTTGTCACTGTGTAATGATTTATCGATGGTCATGAAATATCACGATATTTTAGATCGATCTCGATGTTCTTTATACAAGACAGTTAAAATATTCCGGCAACTTCCTACACTCCGCAACATTTCAAACAACTTTTTATAAACGAAATTGCCCAATTACTATGTTATAGCATGACATATCTAACCGTTATTTTAAATTTGAATAGAATTATTTTTAGACGTTTTATAAATTTTACAATTTAGGTACGTGTTTTGTTCAATATTTAACAATTTTAAATGATACGAAATGATTACGAAAAAGACGTTAATATTTAATAAAATTTATTTTATGACCACAAATGATGAAAGAACGAAGGAAAAAATTCGATATTTGTAAAACGTCATAATTATAGTATTTAATTATACACTAACCAAAACCGCACGTATCCAGGTTCCTTGTGGGCGCAGAACGCACGTACTCGCATGATGAACTTTCGCATTTCTGAAACAAAGGAACACGTGAATTAATATAAACGAGCGATAAAATGAGGCATTATATTGTAAACGATTTGTCAATATAACAAAGATGGGAGAAGTTTTGGGTAACAATTTAATTAGCCTACATAACTACGGCTAATGTTGTCAACACTACGCATGTTTCTTCAGGAATTTGATGAATCTCAGAGATCTAGCAGTGTGGCCTTAATACCGCGATTGAATTCAAGGTTTATCGCAAGCGAAATCCTCTTTAATAAAGTGTGATATTATTTCTTTCGTAAGCTTATATTTTACATTTATAGTAATAATAATCAACCATTCATTTTTATTATCTAATGGTGTCACATTAACTAGAACCATATTTGTTAAAGACAATTGACCCTTCTTATTCAATAAATACATTCCCATCAATGGAATTATCTTCTTAGGTAATCCACTAACAATAGCGGGCTGTCATACAAGTATGGTGAAAGTTTAGTAAGTACGGAATACGTAACTCTTAACCGTAATTCTAAAATCCACATTGTGTAACTTTGACTTTGACAAATATTACGATAATTGTGTTTAATGAGCGAAGACATTTATTTACTTTCTTTAAATTCCCTTTGTTATGTCACGTTTTGATTTGGCTCTGCATTTCTGTGCTCTTCTATTTATCACCTGTGCTGTCGCTCGCATGCCCGTGGAATCGAAAGATATTAGACACTACTGCAAATACTCTTTACTCGTTAGTCCTTTTTAATAAGGAAGTATCGTCGGATAGCAAGTATTGTCACAAAAACTAATTATCATGAGACGTCTAGTTTCTTAAGAGAAAGATGTGCGCGTAGAACTTAACTAGACTTCTTTATGAAACAGGGTGGGTAACGCATTTCGAAGTAATGATTTCGCTATCTATCCTTAAAAATTTACTGGAACTAACAAAATATAAATTTTCTATAAAGTCTATTGAAATACCTACCTAAGTTGTTGAAAAATGTATTCACACGCGGTTTGTATTACATACAAATTCTTTTTATAAATTGATTGGTAATAATGACGATCAACAAAACATGTAGTTAGTCGTAATTATTGTTACAAGAAGCAGGAAATATCATCTTCGTAGAAGCAGAACGTCGTAAAGCATGAATCACATGGCTGAGGCAAAGCGTGGCCCCAAGGAAGTACCTGTTACGTCACTACATGGCTTTAACTAACTTACAGTCGACATAACCTTTCTTTGTGTGACCTACGAACTATCACGAAAGTATACAGACTAAACTTAGTAAGTTGAGTCTTGACACTACTTTAGCTGTGCTAACAATTGCCCGGGACTAGGTACCTACGTTCTCCATACCCATAAATAGTCTTGGATTACGTGAATAACCGCTTCATGCATCAATTATAACCATGAAAATCAGTTAGCTATGTCAATAGCCCGGAATAATACATCAGAATTTTTTTCGTTTTATCAGATTTAAAATGAGTATCCCAAGAAAAATAGCAAGCAATAGATAGCGCTTCTAGGTCGTCATTGAAGTATCAGTAGGTACTTGCATGTGCTTATTTCGTTTTCTCGTAATGTATACATAGAACTTCGGAAATAAAAATCATTATAGACGTCGGTTAGAAATCAAATTTCATGTCGTTAACTAAACTAAATAAACATGGCAATAACGTTTTATGTAGTATTAAGTGGAGGTCAGACACACAAAAGTCGCAATCATTCATAATAGGTGTCTTAATCGAGACTCGGCCAAGTTCAAGTTGGTGGACATAAAAAATGTTAAGTGGGACGCTTGGATCATTAGCGGGCCATTGCAGAATCGATGTGTTGTTATGGCACCTTCCGCTCTTTTAACATATCAATTGAATGGGAGTTAACAATATCTATGTATATTATATTATATCTATGTATATTATATAACAATATCTATATATATTACAAAACAAAGTCCCCAGTTTGTATGTGAGCGATTTTCTCAAAATCTACTCAATGGATTTTGTACTGTTTTTGCTAAACGATAGTGCAACTCTTGAGGAAGGTTTTAGATATATAGAACATTACAGTTTTATGTAAATTCACTGAAATATAACGATTACTGTTAAAGAGGTCGCGTGGTTTATCCTAGGATTCCCGCGGGTAGGTTTTTACGCGGGAAAAAGCTTTCGACACATTGATGTGAACGCAGTCGAAGCCGCGAGAACAGCTAGTTAAAGATATATGCAAGTTGTAAGCTGCGTTACATAGTTGCCTCACGCAAAATGATTAATCGTACCTATTAATGGTATACATTTAGTAACAAACTGTTTTATCTCTTTATGTCAACAGGACTAATACATAGTTCAGTGTGTAGTAGCACGAGATCGCTGAGCCGTGGATCACCGGTTCGATTTTCTACTACGACAAATGTTTGTGTATATTAATCTGTATATAAATTAGAGCATAATATTATTTTGTACGGTTATAAATCTGTGGGAAGCGGCAAATCGAGTAGGTATGGCCTTTGGGCTTAAGGAATTTCTGTACTGAAGGACATACCTATTATTCAGAGCCCCACATAGCATTAGGGTTTTAAATGTGACAAATAATATGAAATACTGACTTTAAAATATTATTATTTTACCAAATAAATGCGAATTAAGTCATACTTAATGCTATTTTTTGGTATCGATGTTTGTAATAACAGGTTACTTAAAGTTAGGAAGCGGTGGCCTTCGCACCATTGATAATTGCGTATTTACCATGAAATAAACATTGATTGTAGTGTAATGGAAACTCAAAATTGATAGTTACTAATATGACAGGAAAGCCTTTGGTATCCTAAAGTACACGGATGGTTGAGCCACACTATTATGGCTGACCCATTGAACTTTTGAGGTAATATTGAGGTGTTTTGAACGTGCATTAAATTGCCATATAATAAAATAGAGAAGAGGATATAAAATGTGAATTAAATATTGTTTAGGATAAGGATATATACTTTTTACTTTCATTATAAGAATGTTTTATTTTTTACTTTAATTGTTATTTTCAAAATAGTATCTTTTGCTTTTGCTTCTTCACTTCTGAATTCTAAATAAACATTAAGAAAAATTGCTGGTTTTATTAAAAAATCCTGATTTTCTAGTGCCTGTGGATCTCGAACAAATATTTTAACAAAGTTATTTCTACGTATTTTATTTCTTATGTATACTTGTAACACAGCAAATCAGCGTTTAAAATATTTAATTTCTTGTCATTATATTGAATTGTTTACCTTGTTCCCGTTGGCAGTGGCGATGAGGTCTTCCATGAGGAGTTTGCCCCAGGCTGCTAGCATGCTGGTGACATAGTCGTGTTCGACTGGCTGGGTCAGCTGGGCCACCGCCTGAACAGCCAGCCCCGGCTCTGGCAGATGAGGCGTCGAGTGAGGAGTGGAAACGCCTGTCCACAAAGAATTATATTAAAAAAACCGCTTTTTATGTGTATTAGAGCAAATATCTCATATAGATAGCAACTTTAGCTAATAATAATAAGCTAACATTTGTTTCCGATTACATACTAATGCTATCCAAATAATTATGTCTTAAGGTAAAATTGGTGATATTCAATTCATAAGTTGGGCTCTATGGAGAAATTCCAACCACACGTGTCACGCTTTCGTCTGCACTATTCAATTCACAAACTAAGATAGAACAACGTAACTTACAGTGCTGTTTAGGGTTAATTAATAGGGCATAGGTTACGTCCATAACCGAGTCGTAGACACTGAGGGTTTAATCGCCTTTATGCCAGTATAATTTGAATGTTTGTACAAAATTATGATATTAACACATATGAAGCCAGAACTAAATACAATACATTAGCTGTAATATAAATATTATACTTTATACAGACTGTGAATTCTGTATACAAATTACATATATATGTAAATATACACACGAAATAAAATGGAAATACATATAGGGTTGTTTTATCTTTAGAATATTAGCTTACAGTTACGTTTTCATAGCGAGTTTATCATTTCTTTTATGTTAGAGGCGGACAGCTTCTTATCTTAAGTCAGACAAATTACTGGCATTAACGATTGCTGTGTTATTATCTTTATGTTTAAATCAAATCTTGCATACAATGACAGGAAGACTGTTACAACATTGCCTATACGAAAGAAAAAACTGAAATGTGAATTATTACTCTTTTGTTCCCATGTCAGTACAATCTTCAATCTCTTACATCTTTTTTAAGGAGTATCTATATATACCCATACTTTTTTGCTGTTATCCGAAGATATAGGTGAATTCTAATCTAAGATAAAGATAGGGCAATTTCAAGAAAAACAATTCGGTTTTGGCGCGTACACCTAAGTATCAACCAAACTAATTTAAAAACATGATTGCGTAATCAATAAAAACAATTGTATTTATATATTTGTTTGATTTAAACTACTTTTATGGCGTCTTTATTTCTATTTTGACCTAACCTAAATTAAAATATACTCGGAGCTAAACTATTAAGCTGGTCAATATAATTCTATTCACGATTTCCTAATCCATTGAAGTTAAAACACAAACCGTTATGTGGCGTTATGATGCTTGGTTTTTTCCCCAAGTTGAGAAAAACAAATCACAACGATATCCGTGCTATTTATAGACTCTTAAAGTACATTTATTGATTTCCTTGTATATGTACTTATTTTTGAATTCATTATTAATAGATTTACACAAGAAATTTCAAAATGCATAACATTACATGAAACGAATTTAGTTTCACTTTTTTGCAAATTAAGTATTAATGGTAAAGGAAATAATTATCAAGAAAGTCGAACGCCTGAGAATTTGGCAAGCCGCACTTGGTCATTGTGGCTGAATGTAACCTTAACCTTGCTAATTCTGAGAGGAGACCACTATCAACAACCGAAGGGTAACTTGGTTGAAGATAATGGTGACAATATAATAACGAATACTAACAAGAACATTTATTAATAATAATATTATAATAATAAAAAGGAACAATTCTACACACCGCTACCTGATTCTCACTCGACCACGAGGCCAGTTTGTTTGTTGATCTGTCACAGATGTGTTGCTACTCTGGAGAATTAAGAACCAAACTCTAGTATATGTATATATGTAGATGTGGACCGGAATCTACACCCTTCTAACCGAAACACAAATTGTTTTAATAACAACTGCTCCATGGTTGAAGCAAATATGGCGGTGGTACCTACTTCCCCGGGCGAACGGTATCTACATGTTCCAGCACCTGCTAAAGTTACCATTATAAAATTACCTTGAAATAATTCGCAACCAAAATATATAGTATGTACCTACTGTACAAAAACTTGTATGCGTGTAAACGTTGTAAACATGTATCCTTGTTTATCTACTATTTGGGAGACGTAGACACCATGCACTAATAAGAAATAAGTGTACCTACATAGGAAAAGTATTTAAGAAGCTTAGGTACTAAGCCGACGCTGCACAATCGTCGTAGTATAGGATAATTATAATATAACAGTCTTTATTATAAAAAACCAATGTAGTAACCAACATCAATACCTATTTACAAAAACCAGCGGTACAGAACAATGAACTTGGATGAACTTTTTTCCTTAAACTATGTAGTTATAGGCACTAACAGGAGAATGTATTACATGATACTGTTCATTTAAATGTATTCAGCCCAGTTAAAAGTTAAGATAAAAGAATTGGAGGAAATAGGTACTAATATAATACACGCACATAGTAAGGTTCCCTGATGCAATAACTATAAATAAAATATACATGTATGAACAGGTTATATAATATATTCACATCAGTATCGTAAGTACACAATTAATTACTAGCAAGTTTTTATTAAAAATGTCCAATATATTATCTGTGGAAGATGAGGAAAATTGTAATGCACTGAGAATTTCCATCTACGGATGTACTCGTAGGTAGATAAGTACCTACCTGTTGCATACGCTAACTAATAGTTGTAATAAGAAATAATAGTAACTGAACCGATCGACTGTCCTTTTCCTACATTCATGTTCAAAGCTTGCCGAATAATATTTAGTAGGTTTGTTAAAATTAATAAGTTTCGCTGTAGCTTAACAACATCTGACATTGAAAATACAAGAATTTCGTTGGTAACATTCAGAAAAAAAGAGTATTTCAACGAGTCTGTAAAGTCGGAACTTGTATATCCGATCGAATTAAATTACACTCAGGAATATCTGTAACGTGTTATTATTTCATTATATCCGTATACGGTGTAATTTAAAAACCGCATGAGATCGAACTGCCATTGAGAGTACATTTTCGGTGGTCCCAAGGATTTTGAACAAGGAATTGGTTAATTGATGCTCTGTTGTATTGACTACTCGTACAATATAATATTCATAAATAAGATGAGGAAATAAAAAATCTAATTACAGCTTATTAGACATTTAAATAACAGTAAGTTATAGGTTTCCGATTGGTTATAGTTACACGACCTACGTACACAATTGAATAATTTTATATTGGAAGTAAACGTGATCAAGATAGCGGGCTTATTGAAATAATTGCTAGGATCATAATAACTTTGCATAACAGCGATAGCGTGATTGTAAATGATTTGCTCATCAGCACTCTTTGTAAGCTACATGGACTATAATAGTTCAGATCGTGAGCACAAACGATTCTCATTTATAACTAAGTGGTTCAATCTTTGATAATACTCTTTCTGAAATTAAATCTAGATGGATGGATGAATTTCAAGTGAAAAGTTGCAATATGAATCAAAATCTGTCCTCCATTTGACTTTCAGTCCAGTGCTTGTGTAACAACAAGTTAAACGAGGTCTTTATTTAGATGGACACTGGTTGCTTTGACTTGTAATTGTTATGATAGTGTTTTCTCTGCCCTTACGTAAAGAAACTTACCATCTGCATAATTCGGGGGTAGTAGCCTTAACAGCACATCACCCCGTCGGCCCCAAGGGCGGTGGCGTACATTATTGCATTCCCCGCTTGCACTACGGTATTTTGACGGCGGGCATGGCGTGTTGCTGATCTCATCGTCTTCTGATGAGCAATTGTGCCTAAGGAAAGACATCATATTAAAAATCTAATTTGATTTTGACACACATGTTTTATCTCTGGCGAAGGGCCTCATCGCAAAATTAAAAATCCAGTACACGTACTTAAGCTATATCAGTTGCGTAATCATGTATTTAAACAATAAATTTATGTATATTTAAGTCTGTCTGTTGCCAACACATAAAATCGTGAGCTTACAACAGATAATCATGATATTGATGCGTACATTACATGGAGTGTAGTAGGCACGAACTGAATACTAAATAAAGTTTAATCTGTTCAAAGAATTTTATTGCTAGCAATTCTATAGAGAATTTGAGAAGTAGTAACAACGATTGTACTATGTTTTTCAGTATTAAGTATGTAACATTATATTAAAAAAAGTTATTCGTGAATGAAATTTTTACAGGCCATGATCTCAATTTGATCTCCTACTAAATCACAATAGATACAAAATACTGCGTCCTAATTTGAAGATCATTATATTCGGTATTGCGGGATATAGGGCATGTTAGAAATACTAAATAGCATTGATAATAATCATTTACAGGTCTTCAATATCATCAATCGTTGAGTGCAAGCAGTTACTACCCTATTTTCCATTGCTACTTTTAAGGAAGTAGGAAGAGCCACCAAGACTTTTATTTATTCTATCCTTTACCTTGAACATTTAAGCTAAAGTACTACTACATATTATAGAGTAGGGTCTATATCTAACCTAGATTGAATGTGTCTGTCTTGATTTAATAGCGCTTAAGCTCAAGGTCATTTAGACTTTTTTTTTTAAATTTTAAACCGTCGCCTACGGACACCTGCAATACGAGAGGAGCTGCTAGTAGCAGTGTCTTTGTTCGCTTACTAGATCATATAAAACAGTGTTAGAATTTTTAAATATTCTATTACCGATTTGAAAATTAAGGTCTATTCGAAATTCTAACACGTCATTTATAAATAAGCTACTCGTAAGTGTCATCATGTCGTATTCATACTTTGACATCATGTGTCTTGCATGCTCTTCAATTATATCTTTATGTTACTCTTAAATAAATAAATAAAAACTTACGCGTCGCTGGCTCCCAGTTGATGCCGTCGTTCCAAGGCAAGAGCCTCACTCACAGCTCGCCTTAAGTCACTGGGCACGGCCTGAACGATGCTGTCGTCTACTTTATTCTTCTGCGCGTTTGTGTAGGCAAACACTACGGCCAAGAATATGAGACTATGACGAAATCTGAAACAAACAAAAAGATTAACCTTACAACGTTTTATATTGATGAACATAAATTAGGGCTAGGATCTGGACTTATAAACAGAAATACAAAACCACCCAGATGTGTATAAAGGCGACAAACCCACTTCTCAGCTGTAGCAGATGGTATGCTATTAATTACAAATATGACAGGTGCCAAGTTACTATTCATTTCATTCATATTGACACGTACTAAATGTTACTGACAGTCCTACTCCTGCAGTCCTGGGATTCATTCAATCATTGCTGGTATGGGAAGATTATATGTTATGTATTAAAAATAAATATATATACGTCTACACAACGTTATTTATTCCAAAAAAATATGACCAATCCTATGTTTAAATTTATTAAGGTTAAAATAATTTCTGTCTAATAGATCCAGCAATTTTAAAATTACGAGCGCACTCGTATCTCGTATAGGCGTGTGTGTGGGTATAATGTAATAAACATTTATACACATCATTTAAAGTAGGCAGTTATGTGATGGCTTAATAATTATTCCGTCCGATTTTTTGGAAGTGTCTATAATTAATCTTCAGTGTAACATAAAAGGAAATTAAATCCATGAGGCAATGTTTGTGACCGCATTACTGCATAATTGTACCGGTCAAATGAGTGGACATGTCTGACGATTAGGTTTCAAGACAATGTCAATGACATAAGATAGAAAGTAAATATATATATGTAGTAACCAGTACGTATGTTGTTGTGGATATCTTCGATAAAATTGAAAGCTATGGTTGTGGTCACTGCGGTTTGACTGTTTAATTCCGATATACAAGTATCTACATACATACATACTTTTTGGTATTAAAGTGATAAGTATCGGTTATTTGAATACTCTAATCATTAGTTAATGCAGTTCAGTCATCTAGATCCAACATCGTTGAATACTGATCTTTCACTTGTTCTCATTCATAGTCGTGTTGTTGACCTCGAAGTTTAAGTATCGTATTAAGGGTTCTCCGTCTACGTCTCAGATTATTTAATCCAATAATAATATTAAATATTTATCTATGAAATCTTCATGAAAACGTACATTCAAATTAATTTTTGATATTGTATTTATAATACCTAATTGACACACAACAAAAGCAATTAGTCATCAAACTAAAAATATTATGTTATTGTTTCGGTATTGTTCCTTGAAAACAATATTTTTTGAAAAATTACTTATTATAAAAAAATTAAGTCCAAGAACAGACTACATTGAAAGTGTTTATTTTATATTGGGCTTGTTGGCAGTTGGATCGTGACCAGGTGCGGGCCAATACATTTCTGTCACTTCCTGAGTAAAAACCAGTCACGTGGTTGAGCAGCAATCAATCTTGCAACGCGAAGTGTCTCCATAGTTTATTAGCCTCTGCCTTGCGACATTATCTTTCGATGATTTTTTTTATCGATAACTGTAGTATGGTATTCAAATAAGTGACTTATGTTACCGTGTGATACGAACTGATTTTTCATTTAGGTTAAGGTTAATAAAAGTTTTATTGTAATTTTAATACAATGAACTTAGCTACGACCAAAACTAATAATAATTGTTTATCATATACCGGATGCGGAATGTAACTCAAGAGACTAACAGGAACCGATACAGAAGCTACCTATATGGCAACAGACAGTACCAATTATTAGACACGAAAGAAAGTACGAAAAAGAATCGTCGGTAAGAAAATAACTACTTTGCACAACAATTCGTTTGGAGAAGTTTCTCCGTTCACTTGTTGCTTGACCGGAATTATGATTAAGCAACCTCTAAACTGTTTCTTTTACCTCGGTCTTAAAAATTATCACTCAACTTTGAAATAGGTTGATAGTTGGTAGCAACTTTATATATTGCACATCACTTTAGCTATCATTTGTAATTTTATCGCTGATTCTTGTAATCTACACTGTACAATAATACCAATGTATGTTAATATAAGTAGGTATATATGTATTTCAAGATATTTAATTACTTACAGGAACTCTCAGGATATGAGGTAAAACAGAAATATAATAAGAATAAATTAGTATACATACCAATGATTGAGTTAATTGAGTATTATAGTATAATGTATTAATTAATTTATCACTCTTGTAATTGAATATATAAGCATTTATTGTTTATATAGAGTGCAGGTTATATTTTATTTATTTTTATTAGAATAGAGTAGCAAACGAGCCGGCGGTAGTCGCAAGTGGCTGCTGCCGCCTGTAACCGACTCCTAATGTAAATGTAAAAGTAAAAGTAATGTAAAACTAAAAAAGTGACGGTAAAGTAATGTAAAGTGGATAAGTGGACAAAAAAGTCTTAAACTTCGTATATTAATCTGTTGGAATAGAAGTTCTCGACATGTATGTACGAGTATATCCTTGACTG
>DWGJ01001818.1:0-18041 GCA_018246895.1 Aspitha aspitha aspitha
AAATCAATAAATAAAACATTACACACACTACCATGCATTTGACACACACATACAACGTTCATTGTTTACATTCTGGTGGTCAATGTCAAACAAAAAGTCCAAAGAAAAATCAAAGAATTATTTTTTATTATGGTCGAATTTCGACCAGCAGGCGACCACTAGTATAAATAAATAGATAAATTCTTTTCGAAAATTACTTACGTACATACACCCTTACTAATATTATAAATGCGATTATAACTCTGTCTGTCTGCTTGTCTGCTTGACTTTCACGCCTAAACCACTGAACATATTTTAATAAAATTTGGTACAGCTATATACTTGACCTTGGGAAAGGATATAGGCTACTTTTTATCGCGAAAAAGGGGTTGAAAGGGCTAAAATAGGGGATGAAAGATTGTATGGAAGGTTGGCGTTATCGAAGATCATGAAACTTTGTATTGAGGCAGTTAATATGAAATATATTATAAGAAAACTAGCATTCTTCAAAATCCACTTATATGCGGAGTGAAATAGGGGATGAAAGTTTGTATGGAAGTTCGTCATTGTTATCCTAGGATTCCCAGGGAGTAGGTATTAACGCGAGAAAAACTTTGTGACACATTAATTTCCACGCGGGCGGAGCTGCGGGCACAGCTAGTGTTATTTATAAAAGTAGGTACCTACTTAGGACAGCTGTCTTTTGTTTCATCCTTGCTTATACTTAAATATGTTAAGTAATTAGTAATTGACTGAATAGAACTTTACTTTTTCTGCGTTAAGTTGGGAGAAAAACTAGTCACTCTTTGTACATTTTTCAACCTAGAGGGGGTTCTCTCACAAAAGCGAGAGCTACGCCCCTGGCGAACGGCACAATAGAACAATTGTAACGTTCACACCATTTTAACAAGCACGTATATTATTATAGAGTTGGTGGAATAAAAACAGACCACCATAGTCTTTCCGCTAATTCGAGTACTTCCTTTTCGAATAAATATAGTAATTGAACAGATGTATTTTAATGATTTGTCAGGATCTGAACACGGAATCCCTAGTTTGGAAGGCTGAACATCAAACCACTAGATTATCACTGCTTGAACACTTACTACATTTAAGTAAACAGACGAGTAAAATTTGTGTGAGGATTGTTCTTATAATATATTTATGATCTGTATTTAATTTAAGTATTGGAGTTCCAATTAATCTGTAGTAATCATATTTGAAATTAAACAAATAGTTAATTTTATCGATGTCAGTATATTGAATTTAAGTTCAAATTGCATGCAAAACAATTAGTTGTTTTGTCGTGCCAACATGGCCGCGAGCCCTCCCACCATATCGGCGCTGATAAAATGTTCATTGGGGTTTAAACTGGCGGGACGCGACCGAAGCCGTTCGGTACATCTGTTTGACAATTTACGCTTTTAATAATGGCCGACACTGCCTTTGAATCGGTCGCGCACGAATTAACAACGGGCTAAATTAAAGCCTTCAAACTTTTTGCGGGGCATACGGCCCGATATTCCCAGTTTATGTTTCGCTTTGCCCTTTTTAACCCCGGAAGGGATTTAAAGAAAATTAGAACCGCCATGATTGAGCATTTCGAGTTTGCGATTGTAGAGCGTTTCGAAACTCGTCAAAGAAAAATTATAATTGTCAAATCGATTAATTCGTCAATCGTCAATATGAGTAGTAAATGTACAATAAAAAAATATGTAACGAGCAATATGCTTTTAGTGCTTTTAATAATTATACTTAGATATAGATCAGAAAAGACTAATTTCATTAATGTTTAAAGGCCTCCAACGTGTATTAAAGGCAACGTAACGTGGAGCAGAGACGAAAATTTGTCACAAACTTTCAAGTATTCAAACCTGACAACTCGCCATGCGTACCTACTGCTTAAGTTATTGACCACTTGCGAACTGTATCCCGTAATGCCTACAATAAAATCCAGGAAAACAAATAGCTAAAATGATTAAGGTAATGACAAGTAATGCGTGACATGATTAAGTAAAGAGACATTCCAATCACAAAAATGCAAAAAATAATTATTACTCGTATATCGATTGGAAATGGCTTGCACGGAATGGTCGCGGAACGGTAATGTAATTTCTAAGATATTGATAAATTTAAATAATTTACACTGAAGCAGTTTGAACGTAAAACGAGTATGGACATGCAATTTATTTTGCCTACAGACAGTTGGACAGTGGCTAGGGTAATTAGTTTGCACCACTCTAATTTAATTTAAAGCGCTCGTAGCCTTACAGCACTGGCACATCCCAAACGACGACGCACGTAAAGCAACATGAGCAATTTCATATAATTTCATTCCCATGCTTCAAAGAACGCCAAGTCTGTAGTCATGTTTTACCGTTTTATTATCTACACTGTGTAATCAAATCAATGAGTTCTACATGGTTAAAATCTTGTCTACAGACAAGTGTATGGATTAATTTGAATCTAAAGCTACAGTTTTAGATTCAAATTTTACTACTACTATTTTGAGTGAAAGTTTGCTAGTAGGTATCTAAGCAGGAAGCCCGCCCTTTGTAAACAGCAATGTATAATAAATAAATAAATAAATGTTCCTGAAAACCAAACAGCCACGAAGAACAGTCTTGACTACAATTGAAACTTCATAAATTTTTACGACTCCTTCCACGCTGAATAAACAGTCGCATTTTCCTTATTCAATGATATCTGAAGGCAGAAATGATGATATTTCGTAGATAGTATTGTATTAATTTCATGGAATTAATACAGGCATTATTAGAGTAATTGCGAAATATTGTTTAAAAGTGGTGTTTGATACTTTTGTGGAGTGTCAAGTTTTACGTGACGTGATATTTTCTGCATAATGTCTTGTCGTATATAGAATTGTGTTAAAGTATAAATGCGTCTATTCAAATCCACTATTAAACAGTTGACTCGTAACGAGCACAACAATGCACTCGCTTTTAATATAATTTATCATGCGCTGGATGAACAAAAAATTCGCAGCCGTTTTCGATCCGCCCGTCACACGATATATGTATTTACTCCAAATCAACTTAATCAATTTAAAATATTGAAACAACCAATTTTGCAACGAGTTTAGATTATACTGGGACATGCCTGAAAATATTAAAATGTTGTATTGAGCGTTCGACCACATAACATTTTTTTTAGTTGCCGGACATATCATGTACAAATGTACATACATATTGTATCTTGGTAAATATACAAATCAGATGTCAGTCCTCCACTTTGCTGCAATGTGAGGCGAAAATTAATGCTCTGTTTATCTCGCAATAAATAAACATCGCCATATTCACATTTAATCTATCTATCTAAGCGAGGATTGCACTAGGAAATACACTCAAAGAGAAACACGATGTTACATTTTTTTTATTTCGTAGGATAGAATTTTTTACTGAGGCATGTCGGTAGCGGTCAGAAAACTTTAGTGTTCTACTACATATATTAAAGTTAAATATAAGTTTTCATAATTTTATATTTCTTATTCAATCCTTTGCATTTATATGTAGTAACTGGATTAATCGAATTGTGTGTTATTTACGGCCATTTCTATTAAATATCTGCCTGTATGCTGGGCTGATAAATAAAACAAAATATTCTGGACCACTTTTCGATTAACCCTATAGTTCTTACTATAGTAAGAACTATAGAGTTACAGCTATTTATTCTTATAAAAGGACGTACTTCGAATGAAAATGGTTTAGGTGTATTTTGAGGCACTCGTTATATTAGTATTTTATATCTTATCTGCTTTATAAAATGTTTCCAAAGTGTATAGTGTCGTGTATAGTGTTATAAAATACCCTTGTGTTATATGTATATTCTCATTCCTGTTTTGATGTTGAAAATTCATTGATGTTATCTACTAAACAAAATAACGTTGAGCGAACGGCTCTACATAAATGGATTACAAAAGTATTAGGATCACTTGAAGTTATAGCTATGTGTGATAAATCAATAAGGGTATCGAACTCAAAGCTAAAAGTAAACCAAACGTCTTCAAACTTATTGACCATCGTTATTCATTCTAATGTAGACATAGATCAGAGGCCACCGTGAATTGGTATTGCTCACTATAACGTACTTAGTGCTCTGTAAATTCATTTTATTTAAGTAACTTTCCCGTGATAAACTAAAGTTTTATTTATGTGTATGTTCTACTCTGTATGCAGTTTTTTCGTAAACAATCATTTTACGGATTGCTCTCGAATATATTTTATCCCATATTTTTTTGTCTTAAAGCATCCATCATCTAAGCTTCTGTTGCATTTTTATAACCGCCTGGAAAAAGTCAATAACCTTCAAGAACGTCTGAAGTGTCAAGTTTTATTACAATTTATATTGGTGGCGGTGCAGCGTAGCCGCACACTGTAGCTTGCAGTCGCAATGTGTGATGCTAGTCATATCTGTAAAAAATATTAAATCCATCTCATTATACATATTTTATATTGTAGCGTAAAAATAAAACGTTAAGATTTTGTCGAATTCAAACTAGTAGAAGAGTACCTACTCATTTGCAACTTTGATTTTAAAAAACTGATCAGTTCAGGTAATTCAAAGCTCAAGCAAGGGTAAAATTTTAATATACATACATGCTAAAAACTTGTATTATATGTAAGTTTGCGAAAAAAGTACAAAGTTTTTTGTTATTTCTAAAATGACATCTAACTTAAACTTCAAATGTATAGAGCGGGACAGTAATACTACTCGTAATTTAATACAATCCGATTTACGTAAATCACAACCAAGGCTCGCAAAGTTAAGCTCGGCTGAATAACAAAATAACTTCTGCTAAAAGTATGGCGGAAACGATAAATTTTCTGTTACAGTTAAAGTACGACTTACCGTAATTGTAAAATTGAAATACTAAAATATTCCACCCCATGTCTGCGTTGGTACAAGCACAGGTCAAGCGCCGGATAACCCAACGAACTTTATTAAATATTAATAATAACTAAATGGTAGTATAAGTTCACTACACAGACGAATATTCATTTGAATATTAAATGTACGTCATGTAGTAGAAAACTTTCCTAAGTAGATGATGGATTGGCATTTATGTCTGGATTAATTTTTAGTAGAGCATTCCTATAATTAGTATGAATAGACTAACTGGCGTTCTTGTGATATTTACGCGGAACGTTGCGACCACAATAGCTTTACCGAGGGGTTCTCTATAATTTATTTTCCTTCAGTAACCTTTGAGTTCATATGAAGCTCTTAAAACTATCTGCTTTAAGTAGCGTCTTGTAATCTACATCCCTTTTTGTTTAAGTAAGGTATTGGAGCACTTGTAGCTAGTACTGATGAGGTTGCAGGCAACAAGCCTTTTTTAAAACTGAGCGATTGTCAAATTTTCACGGATGTTTCCATTCTTCAGAAGTTAAGTTAATCAGTCGGTCCCGGTTGTTGAAGTTATGTATCAGTAGATAAAACTGTATAAGCTTTAAAGCAGGTTTATAAACATCCGACAGGTGGTTTGGCCACTCAATTCTATCTCCACCAAACCGTACCGGAGCAGTTCGCTGAAGTATGTTTACTGCCTTCAGCGATTGCGACACAAATCTGACCCTAACAATGGGACATAAAACAGGTTTCAGTTACGGTATTGCAACTTTAATGAAAATTAGTATTAAGTAAGCACTTACTATTATTTTGTACATTTTCATATAGACTCACATACATACAATATAATGTAAGTTACTAATTGAATATTTATAACATTACTAAATGAATATTCATAAATCCACTAAGGTCACCCCAATTATTGGTGCACGAATATCGGAAAACAATAGAGATTACATGAATAAGTATAGCTTTATTACATTTTTATTCAAAGGAGATCAGCTCAATGCTGTTCATTACAGATAAGGTTTTACAAACAAGTAGGTATTTTATTACATTTGGCATGGCACCAAATCTGGGAGTATGCTGAATAAGTTCCGATCGACAAGAAAATTTTAAGTAGATTGACCTCGAACAAACAACTACGTTTTTAATAGAATAACTGAACCGTATAATAAGAAACGGGAAACTATGAAATGTGCCATTTGATATAGATTTTGATACTCTTTACGATAAAAGTATGGTTCTCGAGGCGAAATATAGTATACCTATTTGTATTTTTTAGAAACGCATTGGAATTGTAGCTTTTAACCACAGGACATTATTCATATTAAATATTTTAATGCAATAGGTAAAAAACATATTGTTTCAAGTTCTTCAGATCGTGAGTGACATGGCATGTGAAAATTGGTACTTATTTATATTCTCATTGTTTAAAATTTTGCAAGATTTGTCATATTTATTAGTCATGTGTACTTAGTACGACATACATATATGTAGATATTCCATTAGTTTACGTTGCAGCACGTTCTCTTGTACCAATTTCGTAGCACGTAGCGGGGTAGATAATAAACATCCTGTAAGATACGTGTCTTCCTACAGTTCTCATCAAAGCTCTATTCCAAAACTTGCAAACTAAATCAACAGGCTTCCACGCATGCGCACATTTACCAAATACACAGTACTTACAAAGTTTTCAGTCGGCGCGCTTCGACTATATTGGTCGGTTGTTGTAATATTTTTCTAGTGTTGTCGGTTTCGCAATACGATACACAAGTCGATAAAACTATGTGAAGAGACATTATGGATTACTCAAGTCAGATTGTGTTTCTCATACTTTGTGCCAGTTTGTATTTCTTTTATTATGTTTACGCATATCGTCATTTTCATATTTGTTACTGTGTTTGCGTGTCGAAACTTTTGCCGCGAATACCTAATTTTCTCGTCATCGTACACTTTAATTATGTTTCCGGGCTGTTTCCCTGACGTTGTGTATTTTATTCGTAGCGAAGCAGAACTACTATTGCGCTACTTAAATTTGACGGAATGTTGGTTTTATAGTTCGAAGTTTGGGTAATTGTTTCGAAATTAATTTGGGCTTTAATTCCTACAGATAAGAGAAATTTATTGATGAGCACTTACTATCTTGGCAAGTAATTAAACTGAATAGAAGTACCTACTTGACGTTATTGTTGATATATAGTCTTTAAATTGTGTGGGTAGGCGAAATAAGACAATAAAAAATATTAAACAAGAAAGTTCACATTATATTAGATTGCAATAAATGTCTAATTATACATACATATGCATAGTATTATTTAAGTGACAAATACTGTGATATTAATGATAAAGTGAGCTATATGATAGTACTCAAATGCGATAGATATGATTTATTTATTATATTATTATAATAAAAAAATCTCTATAAAACATTGATGTTTGCGCAACCAATTATTGAACAAGCCTTCCTCACATGAGATCATTATGATAAAGCGAGTAATATAGGCTAAAGGGCGATCGGATCGACGGGCTGAATACAGAAAAGCTATCGTAATATACTTACGTAGGTAATAATAACAAAGCAGTACGTTTCAATTTCCCTGAAAGCCTAATTCCGTACTATACGGCCGTTATGACGACCATGTTTTATTCATGCATTCGAAAGACAACTTGCCCGAACAACATCTTAATAATATTCGGACGTAACGATTTACGTATTTATATTTTGTTTCTTATGTAGAGCCGTTATTATGTTTTCTACAGGCACTGGCGCTACTTTTAAATCAAATTTTCAATATGTTATAAAAATATACTGATATTTGTGTCTGATATTTAAGAGTACCTATGTAATCGTTATCTACATACCTTTACGTCTACTTTTAGATAATCGACGGGTAGGCTGGCACGCAGTGTGGCACACTGCGAGCGGTTGTTGTCCGTGAGATTTTATGATTTATTTAGTTATGAGGAACCACGCACAATGTTGGCTTTTACCGGAGACTGATTGCAATAATGTAATCCAAAATATTCTGCTGCGGAACCAGCCCTGTCGCCCTTATCTTTACGGTGAAACAGAAGTGCTTGATATTGTGTTGATGTTAGAAGGACACTGCGGCCGATAGACGCAGACGGTAGAAAGGAGACGTATACCTAAACTTAATCTACAGAATTAGAAACATTTCTGTTATTAATGTATCCCATAGCGATCTAAGATACAATACAGATGTTTATAGAATTGTGACAATTAACGATCAAGGACCCTCAATTTTGGATTAACGCTTTGTTACATAATATCATAGGTTATGATAATTTTAACGTATGTGCGAGTATGTTGGCAGACCTGTGTAAAATTGAGAAAGCAACCGTTTATTAATACTAACTGAATTTAAGGAGTTTTTCACTAATCTACTAATCTAACTGCTTGCTAATCCGTTTCACGATATTTCGTGTGAAATATTAATTTTTGATTTTATTATTTTTTGTAATTGAAGCGTAGCACTAACGTTACATCACCGTTCATTGTATGTGCTCATTCTGCGTATGAAAACAAACAATCGAATATTTCACTGCCGTATATGAATAAGTGTGTAAAAATTCCACATTAATCGTTCTTTTGTCATCATCATTTCTCATGGTTCACGAGCCTATATACGTGGAATGGTTAAGGCCATTACGTACCCCGCTGGTCAAATGTGATTTGGCAGACTTCATATTTATCTTTGCCGTTGCATTTAGTATGCAACATAACCGTAGTTTTACATACACAAAGAACGTGTGTTTCAGAATGCATTGCGGTTAACATACATCAAGTAGTAGTACCAGCACTAGTGGAAATTGGCACAGAGTTCGTCATACTAGACTGTCAATACAGTATTGAGGAAGCATCACCGCGCGTAGGATTGGTAATGAAATGGTTTTTCAATGGCTCTTCGGGCCTCGTGTATCAGTGGATACCGCCACTCAAGCCTCAGGTCGTCGGACTACTAAAGGGCAAAGTCGATTTGAACTTCAGAATATCCGGTAAGTTAATTTCAGTAACAACGTTACTTGTAATCAAACTATTCTATTCCGTACCTGACTAGAATCACTCCTCCACCCAATTTTAGTCTCGCATCCTACATATTAGTTTCGGCGCAGTAATGAAATAATGCTGAACACCCTTAGAATTGCGAAATACGTATTTAAGTACTCTAAGGAATGTAATATTTAATTCGAAACTATATATTACTTTGTAATATTAAGATACTCAACACGATTGAGTACACAATTTTGTTTATAATCAATCAGGAATTCAATAACTAAGGAGTTCCGATTACACTGAATATAGATTTTGAATTGATAGTCATACAGCGACGATTCTTTAAACCGAGGTTTCAGACAGGAAATTGAAATATTTTTACGACATTCAAGTAGTTGTGGGATCTTGCTAACATAATTTTACCACTGAGAGTATGATAGAATTTTAAATGTAACGATGTGATATCAATGTCTATCACAAGAGAGGAATATGATTGTGTGTGTTTATTGTATGTTGTTACAGATGAACCATTACAAAAATACCGCGCCATAAAAATATTAAAGCCATCCACAGATCTTAGCGGAAATTATACATGCGTTGTATCCACTTTTCTAGAAGAAGATCGACAAACTAGCTCTATGCTAGTATACAGTAAGTAAACTTATTGTACGAGTATGTATGAAGAACAAAGCTTGACATTACATAGGCACTATAGCCAATGACAAGTGGGTTTTAATATTACAATAACGATCATTAAACGCGGAGACGCTCAGAAGTATATAATAATGTTTCCGTGTTACACAGGTTTGTATTCATTACTAAAATGAGCATTTAAATACTACAGAAATGCTATTTCTGTATAGTAAGTGAAAATAATAGTTTCATTTGGCTGGCTTTTAAATAAGAAAGAATACTTAAAAGTAAGTAAGCTACAAAGGTTTCTTTATGTGCTGATGGAAATAGTTAACACAATTTCTAAGAATTTCTCTGCACGTCTTATCTTTTACTTCCTCTCGTGTGTTCAGAGGAACTCGTATTACACTCGTTTACGCTCCGTTTCTGCTGCGAAATAATAGGTTATAAAGTAATGACGTCACGGGTTTTAACGACTTTGTACCCGCTACATTACATACACTTCTCTTATTAACTTCTGGTGTTATATATTTTAAGTTTAATTATGCAACTACCAAAAGCCTCAACTATACCTTATAGAAATTAGTTAAAAAAGATCATTGGACTGTACTTGCAGAGAATTTATATCTATACCAATATTATACATCTGAAGAGTATGTTTGGTTGAACACGCTAATCTCAGGAACTACTGGTTCGAATTGAAAAATGTTTGCGGTAAATATGTAGTATCTTTATTGAGGAAGGCTATAGGCTATATAACATTACGATATGACTAATAGGAGTGGAGCAGCAACGAAAAAGCGTTCCTTTATTCTTCCGTTTTTCTTGTATTTTTTTATAGTACCTAATCATAGCGTGACTTTCTTAAAACAGTTTTTTTGTAGATTATTCTCTATTTAACGCTAGTGAAACCGTGGGGCACAGCTAGTTATAATATATACGAGTATGTGGATTATAGTGATATTATAAATGTAACTCGTTATCAATCATAAATGTATTACTTATTAAGATGTTCATATTTATATGAATAATACTTTAGGTCCAGCTCGCAGTTTTCATTTCTTTCAAGAAAAGAAATATGTCTTCTTGGTGACACTTATATGTATTGCCGAAGACATGTATCCGAAGCCTACAATACAGATACTGGCTCAAGGGTAAGTACCAATTTTATTTTATTTATGCTTTGTATTCTGTATTTATAACTTGAAGTTATAGAAATTGCATAATACTATTTATAGAAAACGCATCCGCCGTTATTTTGTAATCTAATCCCCTTAATGCACCCAAAGTTAAGAATCCACAATATGTCGTACTTACAAAATGAAGAATAAAATGTTATTAAAATAAATTGTTATCCGAATAAGTTACCGCTACTAACATTTAGTTATTATGATTTGTGAGTTGGAAATTCAATAAGAACAGTTGACGTAGCAAATGTCTTGTATGTTTATTTAAAGTGATGATGCATTTAAACGTTCAGCATATTTTGAAATATTTTATCGTTCAATCTACAATTGAATGATTAAAATAGAGCAATGTTTAATGCGTTACATTAGTGTGGTCAACATATTAACACAGTAATTTGTCATCGGCATTGCAAGAAGCCGCAAGATAACACGTGTATTTTTAATATTACGTATAGTTATCGTAGAGAAATCTCTAGCAAAACTTGTACCAAGAGCTCAAACGGGCACATACACCTGCAAGTAAACAGTAGAGTCTTTGAAGACAAGTTTCCCCCGTCGCTCCCATGTACCTACGGCAACGTCAATGAAAATGGGCCGAGTGTTTTGTGATGTTGCAAACGGAACATTTGTTGCCCCCGGCTCCACACTGCCACCGTGCTCTCAACAAATCTAGTGTGCAATAGCATTATCCTCACTAACATTATTACACGCTATTTAAGAGGACTCTTGTTTAATTTTATTGGATTGTAGTAAGATTTAAAAAGGACAAACATTCAGTATATGTACTGTAAAAAAATATTTACAGCCAAAGTCATAGATATGTTTAACGCACATTAGTGTATATTATGTACTTTATTATCAAACAAAAGTTTTGATTAACACGTAGAACTCAGCGGGCATCTTAAATATGATGTCTTTTTTATTATATGAATCATGAAAGGACTTGAAGTCTTTCGTTGGATAACTACATGATTTTTTTTCAGTCCGGTGCTCCGATTGCTCGTATGAGTAGGTATTCTATTAATTTCAGAATTTCGAAACAATTTTTGAATATACCTTTTTTGAATAAATTAGGCAGTATGATTAGGTATTGTTAAATATGCCAATAGAAATGATTACTCAAAAACACTAATTTGTTCCAGCTTTTGATTAAAATTACATGCAATAAAATTTTTCAAACGATATATTAACAAAAGTCGTACATCGGTAACTGTAGAGTAGTCAGAATCTTCGAGAATTGTACAGGAAGATGCGGGCGCTACAACATTGTTGTATTGGTAGCAGTCACGATTGTTATCACACATTGATACAATAAATTCTTGTTTATGACAGGAAATCTCTGACACAAGCAGTAACAGAAGTGGATATGGATTCATGGGGCTTATACAGTGTGACTATTAAGGCTCTAATCCACGACGATGACGTTACAAGTCCTTGGGAAGAATTTATGTGTGTTATAAGCATTCCACAAGCAAACTACACTGTCAACAAGACAACTACATATTACCCCGGTAAAATTTCGAAATATTATATTAAATTTATTATTATATTAAATCAAAAACAAAAAGGAATGTGAATTATTTACTAATCGCTTTACAAAACATAAATCACTCACATCACACGCTGCCATGCTCACATCACATGCTTTTCTGACTTATTTTTACTCATTATTTGCTACTCTTTATTCGCGTAATAAAGACGTGCAATATCTTTTCCTTCTTCGCTTTAATCTAACTCCTTTGTTTATGTTTAACACCATCCAACACTCTACATACTGAACGCAATGTTCTTTATGCCTACGGATATTTTATATTTTATTTACTGACGTTCTACAGCAACATTTACATAGAGTATGTAAATATATTTCGAATACAATACATTTGCATGATTATAAATGGATATGTCATGCGCCAGCTGTTGGTTACCAGAATTTGATTATTAACATACATAAAAATACGCACGTTTATTTCTGCCGAATTAATTATTACTTCCCACACTTTTTGACATTACAAAATAGTTTATACTGTTAATGTCTCTACATAGGGTTCTTTTAGTGTGATCAATTTATTTCAGGTGTACGAGACTAAAAGAACACTATGACCACTTTGTTATGTGTTGAAAATTGTGACTCAGATTCAGAATACAATATTAAAAACACTGTTAGCATCAGAAATATGCATGATCACTAAAAACAAGATTTTACCAATTTCCAATTACTTGAAAACCATACGATTGGTGTAAAAAAAGTCTGTTTACCCGACAAGAGACGGATCCTAGGGTATTATGAACCACGCTGTAGTTAGTAGTTGGTTTTCTAAGCCTTTTATGCACACAAAATCTAAACCACAATCAGTAGACCTCGTAACCAGGCTAAACTTCTATCTTTTCTAAATACCTACGATTAACTTTGTTTATTTATTTGGCGCTGAAAGCAATAACAGGTTTCTAAACCAAATTTGAAGAACGTAAAGCCATAATCAATAAATAATCTTGAATGAAACATTCGCAAAAAAGTAATTAATCCAAACAGCAAAACTACAATATATTTTGTGATTTCAAGTACTCAAAGAATGAATGATATTAATAAATAGTTTACATATTTCTTTTTATTGGTTCAGGATTTATGCCAACGGCGTATATTGCAGCGTATGAAGTTCAAAAGCCCGAAGAGCGCTATGTTAGCGGTGAGTTCTATCTATAATATATTAAAGCATTATATAGCTAATAAAACATTTAAATATATAATTTATTTCTTAAAAAGTAGCTAATTCATGCTACTGTATTATTTTTATTTGCGTTCCCTTGCTACTTATACTTGACACATTGTCTCCCTGCTTATAATTTGCAAATGTAAAATGTACATAGGAAGAGGTTCAGAATAAGTTAAAGAACACCTAATAAATTATTCCATGTTGTTGTTCGACCCTTTTTATTTATCCACTACTGGACGGGGTCACCTCTCATAGTGAGAGGGATTTAAGCCATAGTCTACCACGCTGGCCAATGGCCAATTACTGGCGAATTGGTAGACTTCGCACATCTCAGAACACATTATACATATACTTAATAACATCTCTAAAGTGTGCAGGTTTCCCCACGATGTTTTCATTCAACGTTATAGCGAGTAATAGTTTAGCTTTAAAACGCACTTAATACATAAATCAGAGGTGCGTGCCAGTATCGAACCCAGGCCTCCCGAGTGAGAGGCTGAATTTCAAACCACTAGACTATAACTGCTTCCACTGAAATTGTTCCATACGTTTCGTATTTTCTCTGCGAAAATTTTACCAAAGATATGATCAAGTTATGTCTACAACTTATTTGGCTTTGTTTTCAAAAGTATAGACAGATTTGGTTACATGTTTCTGTATTTTCTAATCTTTACGATAAACTTTCTTAGGAATGCCCGAAATGCAAATTCATACGAGCATGAACGGTCGCTTTATTTCACTTTCTTTTTTTCGCCGTTCTCCTGTACGTTTTATTTCTCCTACGACCAGTCCCTACTCGGATTTGAAATCTCCCCAAGAACTATTCTCAAAGACGAAAGGAAAATGTACAATTAAATGTTAGAATAATACAAGTACGAGTATCTCTTAGAGTTTAAACACATAAAAATTTCGTCAGAACTCGTAGTATATTTATACATATTTGTTATTTTAGTATAGACATTCTGCAAACGTTTGTCAATCTGCAATCGTTTTCTTGGGTAAAAGTCGTTAAACCTTGTCAGAATTTGTTTAAAACTTCAGTATTGATCACTGACCACTTTTTATACAGAAGGGTCTTCAAAAACTGTGATGGAGTATGCTTTAACATTGATATATTACGAGAGACAGCGTCATGCTCGGCGGCTAACATTAAGCTTTTGGATCCTTAAAATTCATTTTAGGTTTCAAACTCTAGGATAAAAATTACTCTTTATAAATACACGTCATAAAATAAAACAGGAGAGTGACCATACAAAACAATATTTGATTGTGATCTCAAATCCTTATTTTTTTTACAGGTAACACAGCTTCGCCGATTTGCATCAATCGTGTAATGACTTTGTCATTTCTACATATCATTGTATTTTTATTATGAAAGCATTATCCCAATTTCCCAATATTCTACATGGCTTCACTAGTCGATTTTTTTATTTGGCAATTTAGTAATATCTCCCTATAACTCATCACTTTCTTTAATGACTTTTGATTGGTTGTAATAAATTTTCGCAAAAAAAATTAATTTGAATACCTTTCCTCAAAAACTTGCGAGGTTTCCACATTATAACTTCTACATATAACTGACTAATCTTTAGCTTTATTGCCTATAGTTTCTCTTCTATTGGTGATAAAAATGTATTAAATATTTGCATCTATATAACTTGGACTTCATACGGTGTTTTTGAATGAGGGTGGTATAATCGCCCACAACAAGATTCCTACGTAGGGTTGATGTCAGGCAGGCGATGTGGCAGGTGATAAAATGACTGTCCAATCTATGTGTATGTTATTATTGCGCCAACTTTCATCAGTTGGGTACAAGGTAGGAAAAGGACAAAGATTTTTACTAGTAGCAACTGTTATTTTATTTGGTTACCACGCACCTCCAGTGTGGGTCCAAGCAAATAACGGTGTTTCTTTTAAAAATAGATGTGTTAGGTAAAAGTTTGGTAAAAAGGATAAAAATTTCGTATTTTAACAGATATTACCTATTTTGTCAAAAAATATTGTAAAATATCAAGTAATACATCTTCATATTCGCAAAGTGATGTAAGTATCTATGTTATCTAAATATAGGCAATAATATTGATAATTAAGGGGTGTAATATTTGACAAAGTTTGAAAATAAGTGGCATTCGTATTTATTGCAACTCCAGTTAAAATTATTTTTTTACCTTTGTTAACATTGCTTATTAATTCGGGCACTTGTCTTCATGGTACTCGTATGTACTTAGGAGTATTCTTTTTCTTTGTCGTTATTAAACATTAATTGTAGTAGAATGAAAGCATTATATGTAGAATATACCTAAATATATTGAAGCTAAACGTTCAGCCGCCGACGTCCATCAACCAAACAAACGAGGGTTAAATCCAATTCAGTACATACTCGGAACTCCAAGTTCTACTTTGTTAACTAAGACAAACGAATTACTATAGTTTTAAGCAATTTTACTGTCACTGTATAACTAGTTATTAATAAATTTTTGTATTACGCTGTGGTAGTTTTATTTATCACATCTAGGTACTAATAACACTACTAGTAGGTTAACCTACTCGTTAACACGTAACAACTCCAAATCGTAAAAGATTAATATATTTAAGTTTTATTTAGCCACTATGTATAGTTATGTACTTGTTTGTAATATTATTTTTCAAGAATATGATAGGTAAATCAACGATGACAGGTGTAAAACGTTGCTCCAACTCGTATCTCAAATCATACCGCAGTACTTTGGGAGAGACTGGAGTTTTGTAGGATTTTTGCCTATAAAAACCCCACATCGCACCGATAGCGATCCCACCGATTTTCCCTTTGTTTGCTCGCTTCAGATGAGCTATATGTCGCATAGCATACTTACAACGGCATGCGGCCACAAACCGTGTAGTCCTTCTCAGGGTCGGTGGCTGGATGGTTTGAGCTCACGTTCAAGCCGCCTGCGAAACTCCTCTTTTAGTCGTCTCTTTTTACAGGCAGGAGACAATGCAGCTGTATTCCGGTCTCGAGCTGCAGGGACTCGCTGCAGCTGGGAACTCTACTGTGACACTCTAGTGCTCGTTCACTGCGGACTACCTATATTATGTCGTCTGTATTAATCATGTTAGCGACTTTGTAGTTGTTATTAAGATAATACTTAAGACGATAAAAGCAGGTTTATGAAGTTATATACCCATTAAGTAAATTAGGAGTTGAACATTTGTGTAGTTTTTGAAGCAAAGTTTTCGTGTTCTAGCTAATGGCGTTGTCTTGTTTAAATTTTAATTAAGTTGAGTAAGTTTGCTAAGTCAAATAAAATCAAATTGTTCGTTCAAGTAAATTATTATTATAATGGTATAAACGTAGACAAACTTAGGTCGTGCCACCTGAAACATTGAAATGAATTTCATCAAAGTTCGAGTTTAGATATGTCCAATGGGCAGCGCTAACCACTTAGGATGTTCTACAAGCTTGCTTGCTTTGCTGAAATAATAATAATCATAAAATAAAACAAGAATAGCTGAAAATGACAATAAACAAAACAATAACAATAAAACATAAGGGCTTTAACCTGTGTCTACGTACAAATTACTGTATCACAATATTGTTCTAAATGTACAATGTGTAACATCTGAGATTAATAAACACGCATTTCATTGAACAAAATGAAATGCAAAATTTTTCGTCTGCGAATTTTCGTACAGTGAAACGTTTTGTGATCCCCATTAATCTAGCTGGGGAAAGTTTAAACCACAATACAATTCGGCTGATGCTGTGTTGTAGCGATAACGAACGAACCTGTATGTCATCGCGACTGCGTTTTTGTATCTATCTTCGAATTGTAAACACGTAAACGGGAATTCAGCGTCTGTGAGGTAGGTCATTCTAATTAGATCCATAATTTTATGTAAAATTGTTAAAATATTTCATCAATTTCATAAAGTACCTACACGAGCAAGTTAATCATGTGTCTACCTGCTTTAATAGGAATTTATCTAATGTTTATACTTCGTATAAAGCATAAAAAAGTAGTGCAAAAGATGCGTTAGAAATATTAAAAGTGTATATTGTGACTGCGATGGAAATGATATTAAGGTTTATGGGAATGACATGTGACATGTGACACAGTAGAAGGGTACCGAATAGAATAAATATTTTCTTAACAACGTTTGTTGTCATAATTGCTGATGAGGTAACGTTAGTATATTCATAGCATAATGACTAAAACAGGACAGATATATAGGAACCATTTATAGCAAATAAGATAATGCAAATATACCTATTTCTATGAAAGGTGTTTGTTTATTGAGTTCAACTAATAGCGACGGCTGATACATAGAATGGACTATGCATGTGTCATATGTGATAAAATCATTAGCATAACGAACACTGCGACCTGGCGTAACCATAACAGAAACTTCACCAAGATACAATTATAATTTCTAAAAAATGCATGACAACAAATACTTACCTACCTACACAATGCCTGGTTATAATTACTAAGATTCTACATCATTACATTCTACATAGGATTCTACATCGAAATTTTTATGTAAAAGAAAATTCATGAGGAGATAAAGCTGCAATCGCGTCGCAAATATCTATATATTAATACGTGAAGCGAAAACTTTGGACCCCTTTTTACGAAAATTGCGCGCACGGAGGAGTATGAA